>VXAV01008650.1:6443-18045 GCA_013399715.1 Alectura lathami
CCGGGCTGGGCTCGGGCTGCGCGGCGGTGCCCCCGCCGCCGGCCGCCTCTCCTCGGAACTCGCCGAAGCTCTTCCTTTGCCGTTAAAGGGGGGGCGGAGCGGGCCGCCGCCTTCCTCTCCCCCCCGCCGCGGCCCTCCCATGAGCCCGCTCGGTGCTCCCTCGGCTGTGGCGCCGGCAAAGCGCTCTCCCGAACACCTAACCGAGCCTACGTGGCAAATTTGTTTTTCCTTGTCCTGCCCCACAGGGAAATAAGAGTTCTCTGGGCTCTTTCGTGGCAGGCAGTGCTGAGCTGGGCAGCGGGGAAGGCCGCAGCGCCTCGGCAGGGATGGCTGCAGCGTGAACATCGTGACCCGCCACGGCCCGGGCGCTGCCCAGCTCCTGCCTCCCTCAGGGCCCCGCGCACAGGCCGGCCCCCTGTCACGCCCCCTGTGCTCTTGCAGCGGGGCTCCTGCTGTACCGTGCCTTCCTTAGCTAAGGGCAGCACGCACTGCTGGGGTTTATTGTTTCATCTTGTCAGTCTCAGCTTCTCTGCCCCGTTTTTTAGCATCGTTTGGGCCGCCGCTCCGGATGCGGTGTCATCTGAAGGCTTTCTAGGTGTATTCTCTCTGAATATTTGTTTGTTTGTGTATATTAGAAGTGGAAGTCACTTATCTCTTAGATAAAGTGCAGCTTTCTAACAACTGGTGTGATTACCGGAGTTATGACTGCTAATCGCAAGATTACGATTCTGTAACGCAGTCGTATACAGTGGAGGCTGAATGGAACGGAGGGCCGTTGGCTAGAAAACATTACTTCTTCATACTGGAGACATGAAAACATGTATTTTCCACTACTTAAAACCATGAAATTGCTGTCTTCTTTGTGTTTCCTGTGTGGTTTTGTATGTTTTGAAATTCCTACAATTTATTTTGCAAAGGTACAGTTGGAAATGGTGAATATAACTATATGCAAAAACGCTTAGAAATGTCAGGCACAGCAAATGAAACCAAATCACCTAGAGCTTTGCTTCTAAAAGCTGTATCAGTTCTTAATATAATTTGCAAATACCGTGCAAGCTAAAGTGTATAATGTAGGAAAGGACATTTTTTTTCTGATAAAGGATTCCCTGTTAGTTATGGCTCCAGAGGCAAACTGCAAGTGCCAAAGGCAGAAGACTTACTCATTGCTGCGTATTCAGAAAAGTGATTTAATGTGTGTTGTAAACCTCAAAAGTAACTGGAAGAAGAAATGGAACATTTTCATTGGAAAATAATATGCTATATGCGTATGGAAGTCTGGTTGTTTCAGTCTCAGCTGAATGTACAACATCTGTAGGGACCAATCTGGAAAAGGCTTAAGAATGTGCCTGAGTTTAAGAATGCAAATAGGAGTTGTTTGCATGTTTACAGCTAATTATTTCCTGAAATTTTTGCCTAAGCAGGGCCATAGCTGGTTATCAAAAATTACCTAATTTACAACATAAGCAACATTTTGTTTAAACAAATGACTTTTAAAATGGGCTTGAATTTGTTTTTCAGTTAAAAGATTGCATAGTCATCAGCATACATCACAGTATTTATTAAGCACAGTGTTATTTATATGCAACTATTTTAACCACAGTCATTTAACAATTAGCTGTACATTGAGCTTAGGAGTATTTCACCTAAGGAGAGTACAATGGATTTCAAGAAGATTTCCCACATCTTCTTTCCTACGAGAAAAAAAAAATAAAAAAATAAAAAATAAATAAACATTTTGTTTTTTGACTGTAAGATGCTTGAAAAATAAGTGTATGGGGAATGTATCAGTGTCCTGCTGTAGAAACACAGATGACATATAAGAAAAGACTGAATTGGATTTTCTTCTCTTTTTCCCTTCTTGTAGATCTTCCTCTTTTCCTGTGCAGTTTCAGTTCTCTGCTTTTGACATACTTTCATGTACCCTGGATCTGTTGTGCAAATAGACCATGAAGTGGTACTGCGATCTGGAAATAAATGCCCCTGTCTTTTCTCTGTTGTGAAATGGCTACACAGGACATGTTGCACAGGAGATTCGGGCTAAAAACCATAATCAGGTTAAGGAAATTAATATTGTCATCATTAGGCCATGAAGATTATTCTTACATGATCTGGAAGAGTATGTACTATCAACAACTGTATAAAAATTAGAATTTTGAAGGCAAACTGTGTATAAACTATGCTGAGCACTTCATTTTATATTCTTTTAAATATTGAAAAGTTGCATTTTAAGTATAATACACACATAATTTCACCAACATAAACCTAATCAAAGTTCATAGTGAAGCTTATTATACCTAAATTCTGCAGGCCATCTCAGCCTCTCTGGTGGAAGAGACTTATCTCACCTGTTTAAGAATTATGAGTCTAACCTCAGAAAAATGACAGTCAACAACAACAACAGAAAAAAATACATTTTCTTCATCTACTTTGTTGATTTTGAATCCCTTTTGTATGCCTCCTGAGACTTGTGCATGCGTTCAGGTCACGCCCCTCAGCGTTATTTGCTGAGATGAGGATGGCCGACACTCACGACCTTAAGAGGAGCCGTCTCCGAATTCAGGGGGACACTGTCCCACCAGCTGCCTGGAGGTCTCGCAGCTCTTGTGGCTCTGGCCTCTAGGAGAGCCACTTTTGAGCATCAGAGGCCACCAGAGCTGCATATCTGAAAGCCCCCTGGTTTCCTCCAGGTGTTTTGTCTGTCTCCATGACAGTGTGATACCAACAGCACCATGATGCCAGCTAAAAACCCCACCACCTTTCCTGGAGTTTTTGCGTGGGGTTAATATGAAGCACTGTTTCCCCCTCCTCTCTGCCTGGCTCTTCCCTCCCCATCTCTTAAGCAAGGGGAGAGGCCTCCATGAGCCCTTCCTACAAAAATGGTTACAAGGCCATGGGAAGGATCTTTCTGTGCACACTCCTGTGAGTCAAACTGCTGGCTCAGTTAACACTGAGTAGAGCATTGCTGATGTGAACAATTTATAGCAAAGCAACTATCTCAAATCATAATGCTGGACTTCGCAGTCCATTTTTGTCAAAAATATTATGGAACATGCTCTTAAATACCACCTACAGTAAAAAATAAAAATTAAAAAGAACAAAACATAACTAAATGTAGTAATTCCAGTTTATGCTTCATTAATGAATGCAAAGACATGGTATCTGATGCCAAAGCTCTGGACTGTGGTTGTGAGGCAATTTTTTTCTGATGGAATATTTGTCATTACATTACCTCATCCCAGATGTTACTTAAAGATTGAGGGTTCACAGTTAAATAAGTGGAGTCTTTTAATATCATCATGTCTGCCTTTTGCAGGCGAGAACATTGAGCGTTTGTTTTTGTTTTCTATAAGGCTTGTGTTTGTCTCCCAATCAATGCATTGTTTCTGAGGAGGCAGTCTTGAATATACCATGACTGAGTCCTGTTCCAACTAAAGTTTATTGCAGTGTAAACTTCTCTTATGAAGAGCTGCATTCTCTGTGAAAGGAGAGAGAATGAACTTACCACTTAAAAATTCTGCTTATATAGTTGCAGCGCTTTCCCAGCTATGTATTCAATGAATTCAGCACTCTTTGGGTCCAGGTTGGGAGGAACTTTAATGGTGAAAGTAGGTGAAGTCAAAATATTCACTTCTACCACAGTTTCATTTGTGCTGGAGGCATCCCCAGGTACCACCTAGAAGAGAGCAGATCGGTACTTTAGCACTACAGACTGCTGTGTGCTTTCAGTTTTGTGTATGGTTACTGTGCCTTCTATCTTTAATAAGGGAAAATGTAATAGAAGAATAGCTTAAACTTGTCTACCCTCTTTAAATTGCTTTCTTTTAAGAAGGCAGTGGGTGTCTTGAGTTTATGCCAGAGCTTATTGTAAGCGGTGGGAAGAGGTGAGACCATGTTTTAAAGCAGCAAGTAAATATTTAAACCACGGGCTACATTTATACAGAGCTTCTGATCTCTTGTGATCTCAAGTGAGTTGTCCTGCTAATTTCAAGAGAACGTTTGCGTGGTTGAAGTTGCTCATTCTTATGTGTTTTTGTAAACCAGACTTTGTTCTGTAGCTTTATTTTCCTGAGCAGATAGCTCAGTCTCGGTTGGGAAAGTGTGCTTAAATATTGCCCATTACCTTGTTCCTGATTTTGTGGCTTGGTTTTTTTTTGGTGCATTGTGCAGTCATTTTTATAAAGGTCTCATAGTAATAATGGTACACTGGATTTCTGAGTTGAAGGGGAGAATAGGATTTGTCCTTGGCCCAGTAAAATCAATTGAATTACTTAGGGTGTATTCTTGTGTGCGAGGTACAGTTAATCGTGATGTGTTTTGTGTCATATTGACAGCTGCTGTTTATGATATGCAGCTTCCCTGCAGTAACCGGCATAACGTTTGCCTTCTTTGAGCTTTGAGGTGTATAGGTACAGACACAGACGCGTAGCTGTATATTCCGTGATCCATTAAGGATGTATTGCTGGCTGGTACAGGGAAGTCTATCCAGGAAGGTAATTGGAGGGCAGTCAAAGCTGCTACTGTCAATTCTCTCTTCTCAGAGCTGATTCAGGTTAGCCTGTCAGCCATCCATCGGACTAAAAGGATTTAGAGGAAATAGTTTTTAATCTCTGGAGTTTCAGCTCATTGAGGGATTATTAAGCATATGTAAATTCAAGATGAGTTGGGACTTTATCTTGTAAAGACCAAAAATTACTTGTATACAAACATCCACAGTCCCCAGGAGCATATGTATAAGCAAGGCATAGGTGGAAGACAGCACTATGCAACAGTTCTCTTTGGTACATAACCCTCACCTTGACTATATTGAAAATGTTTTCTGGTCCGATGGTTATATTGGATAACTCAGACACCCATCCAAATCGTTCCTTCATTTTGTTCAACAAGTAGGAAGTGTCTTCTGTGTGACGCTGAACCATCTGCAGAATCTGCTCGTACTGCTCACCGGAGAGATTAACCAGCTTATAGGCTTCGTCAAACTTTATGTGCAGTTCGGGAACGTTCGGGCAATCTGTTTGGAAAGACAGCCAGCAAGAAGCTTACAGGAAAGCAGTGTGTCTTGTGCTTGGTCTTCTCTATCTGCAGTACAGAAATCTAGGAAAACTACAAAAACCAAAAGTCTGGCAATTGGATGTACTTTTGGGTTGGTGTTTAAATAACACTCAATAAACAAGCATACTTCTTGCTGACCTATTTTTGTAGGTTTCTTTTAGGCTTACAATGGCTAAATGGATTAATTATCTCATTTGCTGTATTACAGCGACTTAGCAAGTATTTTAAGGTTTGTATCAGACTGCATGGCAATAGATTTTCAGGTATGCTGATGAAGAAGGGGTAGCTGTTACCTATACCAGCTTCTTAACTCCTTCCTTATATGCTATCATTTTTTTAATTGCTCATATTCCTTTAGCAGTCCATCCCAACTGGGTGGGTTGTTATTCATGATGTTAGTATTCCTGTTAAGGCCTAGTATTGCTTTATCTAACAACAACTAAACATTAGCATGTGACTGAAGATGGATGTTTCTTTATTTACTAAAATATGGATTTAAAACAGGAAAATTGCCACAGACACATTCAATTTATTCTCTGTCGAATAGGACTTCCAAGGGACACCTTCAGGCTGATAGCAACCGCAGATACAAACTGATATGTGTACTACACAGCTGTAGACAAACAGGTATTTTTACTGGGTTGGAAATGGTCCAATACTCTTTCCAAAATGTCATTGGATGATCAACACCTGCCACACTGGAGATATTCTGGTATTTGTGTTTAAGCATTTTCTGTGGCTTTGAAGACATGAATAGCTCTGGATATGCAGGCATGTTATGCTGCAGCAGGAGTCCCAAGAGCATTTCTAGGTGTTGCAGTCTGAATTTTTTCCAGGTGCCCATGGAGAGTGCGTGCCAGAGCTTTGCCATCTTCTTACATACTGACATGCTTGCTGACATGGTCTGTCAGAGAGCAATTACAATGAGGAGCTAATGCTACCTGGCATTTTGTCTGGTTGCCTGCAGGAGAAGCCAGCATCTGGAGCTTTGGCTTCTCCTCGCTTTCTGCTCGGCACTTCTGCACCCAGGCAGGATCGATTGCTGCCTGACCTCTTGCTCCTCTGTAGGATGGCCGCTCTCACAAGGTATATAGGTATTTTGTTACCAAGCGTACAACTTTAGATCTCCAGCAGTATGTCAACAACTGAGTTATACTGACACTGTGTGGAGACAGTGGGGAAAGGTAATTGAAGTCATCTGGACTGACTAATAGTGTTTGAGTCTGTAACTACAGTAAAAACCCAGCGACACAATGCTAATTCCAAAAACATGAAAACAGACCGGTAGGAAATGACAGCCTCAAGATGTACAAACCAATGGCCAACACATTGCAGAAATAAATCAGAAAATATCTGTTTACCGTGCAAAAGATTGTCTTGACATTTCTGACATCTCTCGTGAAACTGTGTGCATCCAGAGGAATTCTCTCGAAGCTCTTTGCACAGAGTTCTTTGATGTCCTGACGCTATTTTTGAGAACATGCCACCCCTGTCAGAACCTAGGGTGAAATTGCAGTGTTTTTAGACTGCCAGTAAGTTTAACATCTTGATAAATACACATTTGTTACTTACTATCTGTGTAATATATATTTCTGGGGAGCTGAATCCAACATAACTGGCATAAGTCCAAGCAAAAAATAGGAATTAAACATTCAAAAGCAGAGTCAGAAGAAGATGCAAACCGTGTTTTCTTCCAAGGGATTTATGTCACTATATAATTCCCCTTTGAAGTATCAGTATTCCCTGCTGATAGCCAAACAATTACTACTATTGCTGCACATCATTTCTCGAGCATGTGAGTTCTCATAAGATCTGTCTGACCTTTAGAAGTCAAAATGTTTCATAATTGTGTACAGCTAGATGAGAGCACAGTACCAAGGTAACACGGGTCATGATACAGGAAAAATTAAAAACCACTGTGGCAGAATCATATTAATTTTTATTTTCTGATGATTGCATAGTCACTATGCCGCCGACCACTGAAAGTTGTTACATGCCCATACTGTGCTCTCTTTAGAGGTAGGCATCAGCACGTATTTGAATGATTTTTTATTATTATTTTCATTAGTAAGATAGGAGGAACAAGCGTTGTTTGTATTCTTAAAGTTGACCAAGGGTTGCTTCCTCCATCGAGAGTTTTCACCTGAAACCGAAGTTATGCCCAGAATTTTCCTGGTTACAGGAAAATCCCATGTCTGGTTTGTATGTGACTGATACACTGCCTTTCTGCAGTAGCTTCAGGGAAGGCTTGTGTCTGTCTGGCAGAGCTTAATGTCACTTGCCAAGGGCAGGGATATGGCATGACATCTCACAGAATTTTTTAGAGTTGGAGACATGTCAATATGGCATGATACACAAGTCTTCCTGACAAATACTGCGATTGGGCCTGTCAGTCAGCCTTATTAAAACCTGCATCTGACACGAATTCAAGAGCTCCTGAGAAACTCCTGCAGACGCTTAGAGGAATGCCATGAAAATCAGGCTGTGTAGGACCTGTAAGTCCCACTGCAATATTTCTATGAAATAGAAATAGAAAGAAATAGAAATAGAAGAAAGCTTCCAGAGCTCCCATTTTGCACTAACGTGCTGCAAACCGAACCATTAGCTATGGCTTAGCTGTCCTGAGAGGTCTGATGTCATTGACAGCGCAGTTGTTTTTTGCTTTCCAACACTTGCCTTTGGCTTGTTCTGGCAAATCTCTTCTATTATCTCTGTATTCATCGAATACTTCAGTAATCACCTCACTGACACCTTCAAACACTGTCTTGCTGAAATCAAAGACTGTCTGCAGGAAGCCCGGTATGCCCCAGTCTTTCTGTAGGCCATCGTTTCTGGTAGTGGCCTCAGGTAAAGCAGGCATGCTGGGGGACTCGTTCAAGTCCAGATCAGACATGAAATACGTCTGAAAGGACTGGTCAAATTCTTTCTGCATCTGCTTGAAAAAAATGAAACTTCTGTCAAACATTGAGCCCATGTCTGATAATAGTTGGCTGAATAAATCTTCCATTTTTACTAGCTGGGTATCCTCTTTCTGGGGCTTTTCGTTAAACTGGATGTCTTTTCCTTGATCTTCATGAAAAGTGAAAATAAGTGGAGGTATTTTCCTCAGAAAATCTTCAACCTGCATATAAGAAAGAGATAGATCAGCTGCCTGACAATTGATCAGTTTTTAATCTCTCAGGGAAGTGGCTTTAAACTTTTTTTCAAATTCCTGTAGTAACAACAGACTCTTCCATTAGCCAAAATCACAGCGTATTCTCCAAAGTAATTTAAGATGTTAGTGAGATTTCATTTAGTCTAAATCATTAGATCCAAATCTGATCTGGAGAAAAGAGTTGCCAGTTGGCCTTCAATCTGTTGAGGCTCAAAGTCATTACTGGCTTTTGGGTTTTATCCAACAAACAGATTGGACTTTATCTTGGAAACATTTCTCTGGTAGTTTTGTGTCATGTAGAGAACAGAGAGCAATTGTTCTCATTATGATCTATAAACACCCTTGCCTCTCACCAGTGGCCAAGTGCTCAAATTCCTCTGCAAACTGAAACCCATTAAAATCAATAAAACAGTGGCTCTGAGTCCATGGTTTGATGACGGAAGGGACTGAGCGATGATTCTGCTCTGGGGAGTTCCCTGCTTCATGATGTGACAGTGCCTTTGCCTGAGGAGGTGCCACGCTGTGTGGAGCCACACTTGATGGCATTAGAAAACTGGTGAGAGTTAAGAAACACCATGCCAAATACATATGTACACATCTCCATGTACATGTACCTATACATTCATTTTGGCATTTTGACAGAATTGGGGGAAAGTACGTTGTGAAACCACAGCCGCAGGGACGGCTGCAGCTCACGTTGCCCCCACTGCCTGTGTGCCTTCAGCCACAGCTGTAGCCTTCATCCTCTTTTTAAAAAATAATTCAGGTCGCATTTCTCACTTTGAATACTTCAAGTAAATCATGGAGCTCACAGAGGAAGCTAGCAAGAGCCTCAAAAGGCAGTGACGGTGCAGTGTAAGTTTTATGGCAAGGATTTCAGCCTCACATCCAGAGACTCCTGACAGTCCAGGGGATACATTAGAAACCTGTAAGAGTTATTTAAGAAGCCCAAATTATCATCAATAGGGTTACCTTTAATACATCCCACACTTTTACCTGTATAATTTGAAGAATATGCACAAACACTAAACACCTTTGCTGTAAAGCTTGTCCCTTATGAAACACACCACTTTTACGTTTTAAGTTAGCATATTTTTTGGTGCCTAGGGATTTGAAAGCGAGGTAGTCTGGCTAAAATTTTAGTAGCAGTAATTGTGCAGGCTCTGATGTTGAGCTGCAGTTAAAGCACATGCTCAAATAAAAAATGAAATTACAATTTTGTTAGATCTTTTACTAATAACATAGCAGCCAGGAAAGCATATTTTTTTTCTGGTAGAACTGTGTGAATCTCCTTTGCAAATAGTTTCCTCCGTTAAAAACAGTTAAACATTTTAAAGCTATTTACTTTATTTTAAGAATAGATATGAAATAACGTAAATACAGGAAAGAATGGTGTTGTATACTCAGGTATACACAGACTTTCCCTAACTGTATCTACAATTTTAACTCTGCTGATTTCCGTAACATGAAGAACATAAAGAATCTATGTGGTATTTTTCACAAACAGTTATTGGACATCTTAATGCAAGTCCTACTGTGAGATACATCACTGTGCATCTGGAGTGACTCCATGGGAGGAGAACGATCAATGTCCATGGAGTCACGCCAGGGTGCCCCAGAACTCATTTTAGCTCCGTGTTCAATGAATGTAATTGACTGTAATCTGTGCCTTATAACTTCACATTTCCAGACCTGCCAAATCAAATTAATTTTAGTAAGCTGGTGTCACTGACAGAGCTGGCCGCTGTGAAAATAGGATGTGCTCTGTGTAAAAGTGGTAAGTGAATTCAAGAGTATTTCCCAAATCCAAAATTTCTTCCTACCTTGCTTCTAAATGTTGACAAACCACGTCTGCAAGTTGTATAAAATCTCATGCAGGTACTTTCTAAACAAGATTCACATTCATTCCATAGATTTTTCAGGGATACTTGGCATTGTCTTTCTTCTTCTTCTAATCTTTCCTTTACTTCATCCATAAGTCTCAAGGCTTCCTGAATAAGAAAAAAGATTCAGTTGATTGCAATGTTCAGGTTAATATTCTGAATGCTTATCCCAGAGTTGATTGCTCATTTTGGCTATTTATAGTTCCTTTTTTTCTGATCCTTCACCATTGGGGTAAATTGTTTTCTTGGCTGCAATCACATATGGAGGGAACTGAAAACTCCTTACAGAGTTTTTCTGATGTTCTATCAACATTGTAGTGCAGCCTACAAAACCAAAAAGATCTCTGCAGTCTACCTGGGTCTTTGAGGTTCTGAAAAAAGCACAAGGCTTTCTGAGCAGGAAGCATTCAGCCTCTCAGAAGGTCATGGGTCAACACATGCCTTTTATCACATAAATGTGCCTCCCTGTCACGTCTGCAGTATTCATCTGTTCCCCAAACAGTCCTTTTTGTTACTGGGCTCTGTTCTGTAAGGCCCTGGGACACTTCACAAAGCTAGGTCCTTGCCATACGTAAATTCTTTCTCTAACGCAGAAGTATTCAAAAGCATAACATTCCTTCTGTTTGGGATTGTACTAATGGAAAGACTGTAGTGAAGGGGTTTCTTCCCCCTCTTGTGGAAGTGTGAGGCACTCCTGCCATGCTGAAGGGCAACAAGATGAGTTTTGCAAAGCAGCTTCTAATTACTGGATTGTTCTTCATCCAGCAGAGCACAAAGCTGAGCAATGATTACAAGAAGCATTTTGGAATAGACTGGACAACAGAAAGACAGAAGAAAGCTTCTTATTAAAGCAGATTGCACATCATTTTTTTATTTCCAGTGCAACATATTTTAATACTTAAGGTTTCCAAACAATATTGCAAGTTGTTCCTAAGTATGACAGAAACCTTTTAATTGGTCAGTCTTATTCATTCCTGGCAGTATTTCAATAGAGAAAAGTCTCACAGAAAACTGTCAGAATGTGCTTGGTGGAGCTAGTAATTGTGATGTTTGTGGTCTTGGTTTAATTATTTTCTGACCTTTCTAAATATACTTATTTGGTGTTTTATGAACTCTTACTGTGGGGGATAAGGTCAGTGTGAATGAACTCATCCTGCAAGTACGGAGAACAGATTCGATAATGGGAGTGTCCTGGTGTTCCAAAAGATGTTAGAAAGTTACCAGGTGCTTTTTGACTTGCTAATAGGTATAGTTTAAACTGATCTCCAAGCTGGGCCAAAATGGAATTTTCCTCCATGTTCCTCCATAAAAGCAATAGTTAGGATCTTTTTTATTATTATTATTTTTGAAATATACAGTATTCTCTACTTCCGAAGATCATCTGACCACATGGCTCGATGCGTAAGCATTGCACTAGGACATTACCAATTCCTCTGATCACCTGTTCTTTCTTTAGAACACATTATAATTTGTGGCAGTATAAATTTTTTCCAAAGGTCTGAAGTTTGTAAAGCAA
>VXAV01008650.1:18134-64823 GCA_013399715.1 Alectura lathami
CACCTGTACAGCCTCTTGCAGTTGCCTTGGTTTGCATTCAGTGAAGAGGTGATTTCTAGAAATGAGCAGTAAATTTCACTACAGTAGTGAATCCAGGCTGGAAAAGGATGTTTCTTGGCCCAACTCCTGCCTCAAGGACACAGGCAGTGAGAACCTCCGTAGAGCTACTGTGAAAGTTTTCTTCTTCTAGCGAGGGAAAGCAGATGCAGAGACTTCCCGTTGCCCCTGGCCTTGCTATGTGACCACACAAAGAGATGTATACTCCTCAGAGTGTACATACAATATGGTTTATATTCTTCCCAGAAAAAGGGAAACTCCAGGGGATCCTTTCTGGTAGTGTCATGCTCTACTACTTCCAGGAAGTAGGCTAAAATGCACACACAACCTGCCTCATCTTGGATTAAAAATAGCCACAACTTTAAGAACAAGCAAGCAAACAAATGAACAAATGCAGACAAACAAAAACACAGATGCACTTGTTACCTGCTTTTCTTCACTGCTCTTCTTCAAGGTTTTCATCAGACCTACATGCTTATCTTCATTTTTTTCCATTAAGATTTTCATGTGCTTGATGCCAATCAAAGCTTTCTTTACCTCTTCATCTACATATTTCTCTCCAACTTCAGATAACACTAACAAAGGCAAATTGTACAGCGATTTGATCCAATTTTAACAATAGCACAAATTTTCATGCACTGACAACAGAGTAAAACAGGTTTATTTTCCCTACACAGCCAAATCTTGGGATAGCGAGTGCTGAGTAACACAGAACCAGGACACTTTCCATCAGATAAGAACCTGACCCAAAGCCTTTGCCAGTGATCAGCAGTGTGTAACCGAAGGTATGCATGTACTTGGCCTTCCCATTTCTGATCTCTGAACCCCAGAATGGTTGAGGTTGGAAGGCACCTCTGGAGATCGCCAAGTCCAACCCCCTGCTCAAACCTAGGTCAACAAGAGCAGGGTGCTCAGGACCTCATCCTGTGTTTTGGGAATCTCCTAGTGTTGCTCATCTGTTTCCTGATGATATAACCTGTATATTCATAACATGTTGAAAATGCAGGAGCCTTCAACCTGATTTCCTAAAAATATAATCTCTAGGCTTCCTGTGAGGTAATGGCCATAGATTTTTGGTGAAAGGCCAGGCTGGTCTCCCCATTGCACCTTGAATTTCCGCATGAGTGCTCATCCTTTGTTTGTTCCCTGTGCAGAGGTACCCTGAATATTAATGGAGCTATAAAAAAACAAGTAAAAAACATTACCATGCAAATACCAAAAGCATATGGCATTCATTTCTTCTAGTACTGCTTTCTTCCCCTCTCCTAGCATTTTGTTTGCCACAGAAATATTATTAACATAGACTGAAGCAAAGGAGTATTCCATGGCTGATCCTCTTGGAATTGCGACCTACACAATACAAGCCATGCTTAGAGGTGAGTATGCGCAGAACAGCTGCTTTCTTTCTTTATTAAGTCATTTTATTTCAATTATTTCTAATAACCATCCTCTCCAGCTAGGCATGTAATTCTAGAATAAACATGTGCAAAGGTTATTTAAACAAAATAATGTAAGATTGATTGGTTTAAATGTTGGGTTCAGTTCATACTCTAATGATCTATGAAGAAGCAAACAATGTAGTAAAATGTTGCAAATAGTTTTGTAAGGGGAGGCTCTGTTAATCCCTTCAGTTTCTCCTCTTAGTTGTTCATATCTCCCCATTGTGTGTGTAAATGCTTTGCTTCAGCAGAAGTCAGATATGTGATAGTTCCTAAGCTCCACACATAAGAGCAGATCCCCTTCACTCCAGTGAGTGTAGAAGCCAAAGCAAACCAGGCAAGCCTGAGTGGAGACCGGGGCCCGGGGGCTTCCAGCAAACCCCCAGTAAGGAAAGCATACGTACTCTTCAGGTTTTCCCTGAGATTCATTTCCTCCTGCCTGGTCGGTGCACACTGGTGACCATTCAGCCATAGCACGTATACTATAAATAACCAAGAGGACTTCATGTTCTTTCTGTGAAAGAAACAGGTTCGTGCAGTTAGATGTAAGCATCTTCATGATACTCAAATGCCTAGGTGTAGTTTTCACCAAGTATAACACAAGTCCAGTTATTTTTTTTAACTATAGCTTCCTAGATCTATAATGTGCTCCTCGATGTTACTGTTAGCAAAAACACATGAGTAAGAAGCTGACCTCATTCGTAATCTATCTATTAATACTAAATAGATTAATTCCACTGAGTTTATACAGTGGTGTAATAGAACCAGGACACAGATATATGGAACTGGAAGCTTATGAAGCTCAGTCTGTGAAACACGCTAAGTACTGACCTCACGCTACAAGCCTTTTACTTTTTTTATTGTTAGTTGATGTTACGAGTTTATCCATGCTAAACATTACTGTCAAATTTTAAAAGGGAAATTTCTAGTGTATTGTTCACCACCTTATCTCCAAACATGTGACTGCCTTCATTGTCCTTCAGGGTAATACTTAACACAGGAAAGGCAGTAGGTGTGCTAATGGAATTGGCAATCAAATCTGTTTTATAAATAAACACATCAGCAATTGAAAGGAATTCCTACAAAATAAGGGGAAGAAGTGCTATTTGCTTTATTTCCCTCCAAAAACAAATGAGAAAGGTTTATCTTTTAGAAGCTATGCAACTACACCTTATAGTTCTCATCTCATTAACTGAACACGGTGTTTAATTTCCTTCTCGTTAGCCATTGCAGCCTTCTTGAAGATGCAATTATCAGCTGCAAGTGCAAATGTAAATTAAGAGCCTGGACTTATTTATAGCCTGGATTTACTTATACAGTCACTTGCACATTGTACCTTTACATTTATAGCACAAGACTGATTAACATTGCAAAGAAATACAAACCCCTTACCAAAGAAAAGTAAAAAAACCAACATATTTACCATTAATACCGAAACACCTCTTCTGCAGGATTGCTGCCCGCGTCAGGAAGGGCTGGGGCTATGCTCTGATCTAATTGTTGGGAGTGACAGGGATTTTGCCATGTTCGACTTATCTGATGACAAGGTACTTAATCCTATTAGTGGGGCGTTCTGTCATTAGGCTGGGGAATTTGCGTGTGTGGGACTTCGTGCTCAGCTGTGTGGGCACACCCACTAGGGGGAGCGCTGGGCAGAATTACATAAGGAAACGCGATGAGCATCTGCTGTTTTTTGGTCTTTCCAGATATTTTATCATCTTGCTTTTTATCTTAGGAGGCACTTGCAGCTTATGTTCTGAGTGAAATTATTACAATTAGTTTGGCTAAAAATAGCTTCCAACGTTTAATCTCTTTGCTGTAGTTTTAGTTTGCTGTAAAAACATTGGATTACGTAATGGCCTTCTTCATACACCTTCTAAAGATACAGAAACTGAAAGAATTAGGGAACCCAGGTGCAGACTGGCATATGAGTAGAGTCTGAAATGAGATAAGCAAATTTTGGCATTTTGTGCGGCATTGTTCATTGTGATGTTTTGGGGTTTTGCCCTTTAATGATTGTCTTCAGTTAATCCATATGTACGAAATATGTCTGGGACCTGGCCTGCATCAAGGTTTAGATTCTTTGAAATGAGGTACTTAGATACTAGCAGATGCTTGGTATGCAATACGCACAGGTGCTGTTGGCAGCTCATATACCACCTGTGATAGTAGTACTCCCCTGAAGTCAAAGAGTAGACGGGGAAAGTGAACGTCTGTAGCTCATGGCCTGTAACATCAGTTCTCAAACAATCTCTCTTTTGTTTGTCTGTTTACCTTCTAGTTCCTAAGAGTCAAATGATGATTGATGGTCAAGATCCAGTGTGGTTAGTACTGCTTAAGCATGAGATTTGGGATTTTTATTTTTAAACACCTATCAGGAAGAGTGGGTGGTTCCTATCAGGAACCTGTTAGCTCTTAATGGGAACTGCAAGTCCTCAGCTTGCGCTACAGCTTCGGATTCGGTGCTCACTGTTGTGATTGCAGAATATGGGGTAGTCTTGTAACAGCTGAAGCCCTTGTGAGCAAACTATAGAAAGTGGCTTTCTCCCCAGCCCAAATGTTATTACTGCTATATTTTCTTGAAATTAATATGTATATATTGGAAAAATTAATAGCTTGAAAAGGGGTTTGGAAAAAAAAATAGGCTTTTACAAGATACTGATAAATTCAAACTGAAATAATTGTAATGATTCAGATAAACATTAAACTTGAACCTAACTGAACTTTAGCAATGGGAGTTGTAGCCATTATCTGGAGTTTCCTTCTGTCCCACTGGATGACCTCCACAAATGTATAACATTTTTTACAATGTACTGTGATTTCTCCCTTTGTGTTGATCCATTCCACCTGGCAGGATTAAGAATTAAGAAATACGCTGCAATTGAATTTCCTGTGTTATACATCAGCTGTAGGATTTTGTTCCAGTTATATATTTATACAATTATTTGCTGTTTGGAAGAGTTGTTTCCTACTATGTATTTGCATATTTCTGTCTGAGATTGGCCAGTCATATAATGATCAGGCTCTTATCATATACTTACAGACTCTGTGAGTCATGCAATGTGCTACACATTGACATTAAATCTTTTGATAATTTTATGAAATGGTCGCCAGTTGTACAAAATCTCAGCTTTATTTGCAAGCACACCATTAGTTCTACTGCTTTCAATTGAAATTAAATCCTAGTGGAGGCCTATTGTCTAATTACACGGCTAATCTACGGCACGCACAAAACTTTGCTAATAGTTGGTATGGTTTTTAAGGCTATAGGAAATGAAGATTTTTTTTTTTTCCCCAATCCTTTCCAGTACTTCAGAAGCCCCTGAATGGTTTCCATTTCCTGCGGTATTTCAGAGTCTGTTGGAGTCCTCATTTGTCCTCAGTCTGTCCTTGAGCTTTACCTGGGTAGCTGAAGTTAGGAAACAAGGCCTGGAGAGAAAGGCAGCTCCTGAGGTGCTCTCACTCATGCTGGTGGGACTGAGGAACTGAGGCTACCCTATGTTCCACAGCCGGAGTTAGACCAAGCTCCATATCTTGCGAAAATGCCATCTCATGCCTCAAAACTGGCACAGCCCCGTTAGCATGGCGTGACATCAGAGTTCACAAGCCCCACAGTCCAGAACCTCACCGATGGGATTACTCCATCTGGAGGAGGTTAGGCAAGGCCACACTGGGACTCTGCACTGTGCTCAACACAAATGTGAAACCAGCAGGAGGTGTGAAATCAGAGTGCATAGCGCAGTGCATCAGCCTAAGATGTAAACGTGTCTTTATTTAGAACTATTAAGGTACAGCTTTTGAGGTCAGAGGAGCCAACTTCACAAAGTTCAGTGTGCTTGAAAATGTGTGAGCCTCATCTGATTTCCTTTTGCTCATCTATCTGTGAACACTGAGGAAGACACTTAGGTGTGGAAAAATCTTCCACTTCACTGCTGAATTTTTTCCCAAGCCCTCCAGGGCTTTGACACGAAGCTCTAAATGCCAGCAGTAAAGTGCCATCTGTTGTTCACAGAGGGGTGCAAAGTTTCTTCACCTCTTGTCCAAAGCCCCTACACAGAAAGAAGGGATCTATTATGCCGGTAAGTGGTAGCAAGATACTGAACACTGTATTTATTTGGGAAGAAAAACCTGTGGGGCAGAGGGATTTAAATGCTTTTAAGGAACAAAGAACAAAATTTTCCATTTGAATGTAAGACATCACAAAACTGAAACCTAAAATTATGTGGTTGTCTTCAGAATTTGTGCTTGGGATATCAGCTAACTATTGAACTTGGAGTAGCACTATTACTGGTGTTATGTTATCAGCAGGAGATATCAAAGTCAGTGCAAGGATAACAAAATGACTTAGAAACAATTTATTATAAAGCTGTGAAGCAAATCTGCGTGGTACAGTTACACAAACAGATTTCAGGAAGCATTTAATATTAAAATGCTGAAGTTTTCAACCAGATGGTTTGCAAGGATTTAGTTTCAAGCTTCCCTAAGAACATTAAAACAAAAAAGTTTTATTGCATGCAGACGTAATATATCAGCTTTCAGCCTGCAACTGAAAGGAGCAGGGTTCCTGTGTGTTTTCATCTGGTTTGCTTAAACATATCTTCATCATTCGGTTCTGTATCAGCTAGTTAAAAAGTGGTTGCTTGTTGGAAACAACTCTGGATTTTAATGAAATTAAGATGACTGAATTACCAGTGTGTAGTTTGTGAGGTGCTGAACAACTCTTGAAGATGCAGCTAACTGCCCCAGTCTGCTGGCTTCCTGAAAAGTGAATTTTCACCATTCACGATATGGCCTTGATAATATGCGGTGAAGAAAGGGGAAATGGCTTTGGCGAGGAATAATCCTGTGGCTGGAAACTTGACCTCTAGCTTCTGCTGCATCTGAAGTGGAACCTGCTACGGTGCCTGAGAGATCAAAAGCCCAAAGAGGGATGTCTGAAGATAACACTTCCTCAGTACAGCCAGTAGTAGGGTGAACACAGTCCCCTTACTTGCAGTAGCACAGAAATGGAGGGAATGAAGCTGGAATGCTGCCTGGAGCAGTCTTTTTCTCCATTTCAAGTATTAGAAACAATTTCTAAGAAGAAGAGCATTACTCTTCTTCTTGCAATTAGAATTAATGACTTCATGCTCCTAACAGTTCTTGCTTAATTGCACATGTTGTTACAGCTGGCCTTTTATTTAACTAGAACACTGCCCCATGCAGTTGCCTCAGTACTCACTTTTAAAGCTCTGCAAAGAAGAAAAAACAACAACATCAGTTACAGAGATCTGACAAATGGGAGGAGAATTAAGAAACACCGAGTTCTGAGCAAATGAGAATTAGCAGTGAGACAAAAAAGGCAGAAAGGGAAATGAAGGTGAGACACGAAAGACCATAAAGTTGGGAGATACTCACTGGGAGACATCTCTCCAAGTGCAAATGTATGAAATAAAATACACTTCCATATCCCCTACTGTCGCGATCCGATGTCGCGAGAGGTTTCTTAACGATCCCAAGAGATGAAATTAAGACACAAATGAGGTCAAATGCCATAAACTAAACTTAATTTTATTATCAGAAATCGAGAGACTATAGCGATAGGACAGAAGAGAAAAGGAGTAAGGTAGAAGAGAGAGAGAGAGAGAGAGAGAGACAGTAGAGCAAAGAGATTTCACCACTCCTCGGGTCCAGCGATGTCTGGGTGTCAGGGTGTCAGGGTCTGCCGGTGTTTGGTCGAGGTGGGTCCTCATCCAAGGTGTGATGGTGAGTTGATGTTGACCACACAATCTTTGAGCATACAAGCTCCCTTAGTTATAGTCCAGTGGTCCCAGACCACTCTTTGAGTGACAGTTTCTGGCATCCAAGTTCTCAGCAGGGATCTCTTTTGTTCCTGTCTTCCAGGCCTTGCATTTGCTCCCAGGCAAGGGTCTTCAGGAGCCACAGTCAAGTATCTCCTGCCTTGGGCCTTTTCATTTGAAAGCAAACAGCTTCTGGCTTTGTCCAAGAAGTGCTTTCAAATGTAAAACTGTCACAGGTGTTGTTGATTGTAGAAGGTTGATTTGAGACAATGCTTTAACAGTCCCAGACACCTACCAATGGGTAACTTCTTGCAAACAGCAAGAACGTAGGAAGCCCATGAAGATGCACATGTGACAGAACAGGACAACCACAGAACCCTTGAAATCCTTTTTCTGATCTCGTTTCCTTCTGTGCTGGTATGAAACCATTCAGGCAAAGATGGGGATTTGTCTGAGCTTCACATTTCTTAGTACTTTTGCAGGTGCTGTGAAATACTAAGAACTAAGAAAAGAATATGAGATTTATCACCTCAGATCTGAGCGTGTACAGTGTGCACATCAGCCAGTGAGCTAGGCTTTCTTTGTAGCCAGCTAAGAGCTTTTGTCTAAGCTGCAAGTGAACTGACCTGCTGTAGACCTTGACCTCAGAATTAGATGAGTCACACTTTGGAAGACCGTGTTTCTGTCCCGAGTGGAAACTGGACATAGCATACTAGCCTAAATGTAGGTCTCTAAAACTGGGACAGATTAATCTCATTGATAGGACATGCTGTTTCAGCATGACCTGACTTGTTGGTAAGTGTCTGCCAGCAGCATCCTGAGCTGCATTAAGAAGAAGATTGCCAGCAGGCCAAGGCATGTGATCTTTGCCCCCTAGTCGGCACTGCTGAGGCCACACCTGGAGTGCTGGGTCCAGTTCTGGCCACCTCAGTACAAGAGAGACATGGAGACCCTGGAGCAAGTCCAGCACAGAGTCATAAAGATAATTAAGGGACTGGAGCATCTTCCATGTGAGGAGAGGCCAGGAGATCTGGGACTCTTCAGCCTGGAGAAGGCTCAGGAGTATGTTATAATATGTGTAAATACGTGACAGGAGGGAATGAAGATGAGAGAGCCAGACTCAGTAGTGCCAGTGACAGGACGAGAGGCACCAGGCATGAAGTAAACACATGAGATTCCATCCGAACAGAAGAAAACACTGTTTTAATGTGAGAGTGGTCAGACATTGGAAGAGGTTACCCAGAGAGGCTGTGGAGTCTCCAGCTGTGGAGGCATTCAAAATCTTATGGGACATGGTCTTGGGCAACCAGCTCTAGGTGGCCCTGCTTGAGCAGGGGTTGGACCACATGGTCACAAGCAGTCCCTTGCAGCCTCAGCTGTTCTCTGATTTCCTGTTTATATCTGTATAACACAGGCCAAAACTGGATTCATAGTGTGCTAAATGTGGTTGTGTAACTTCTGGCATGCATGGAAGTTGGCAGGATTTGAGCATTCACACTTAGAGCATAACCATGTTAGAAATTATTTCAAGCCGTACAAATTTCTGTCTGCCATTTCCTAGCACCGTCTGCAGTCAGCTGAGATGGCAGCTACCACATCTAAATCATCATCCTTCTGAAAACTTGAATCAAAGTGGTAAAGCCATAAAAGATAAAGGAAAACTTGTACCTAGCATAGCACAGCACAGTAATTTACTTCAGAATTTGACTATAACACTTCAAAGTCTTGCTAGATTTTCACTTAGGTTTTGGATCAGCTACATTTATTAGTGTCCAGCACAGTATCAGACATCCTAATTTCTGGACAGTGGCTAGTAGGGATTCTTGATGCACATGTTTTTATTTTGTTTACTATAGATAAAGGATGTAAAAAAAAATCTTGGAAGATACAGACTCATTGTGGTTATTAGCACAATGGAGTGTGCTACTGGAAGGACATTAATTGTAGACTCTTTTTTATGTGTTTACATGGGAGATATTTGTTTTCTCATAGACATGCTAAAGCTAGGTAGTTCACTCTTTTTCCTGAGCTTTGAAAAACTAAGATGCCTCCTCTGCAACTAAAGGCAATTTTGCACCTCTACACTGAGATTTTTTAAGATTGGAAGACGTAGATTTGAAGATTCAGCTCCAACTGGAAACTGGGCAGAAAAATGTAACCATTTGCTCATTCAAGTAGAGATTTGTTTAGTTCTTTAAGAACCCTACTTTCTTGTGCAATATAGTTAGTGTATGCAAATTTCTAATAGGCAATTTCATGAAGAAAGCTTTTACTCTAGAATATGGACAAAAATCTGGAGTACTGGGTGAGTACTGTACATTAAGATGTACTCTCACCTCACATTCTGGGCACCTTTCAGAGGGAGTTTGGCTCCACATCTAGTCAACAGAAAGATACAGAAGAAAATTATTGAAACCATGAACTAGGCAGTACTTAGTTTCCTAACTTGACTGATCTGTTAGAGATCAGTCAAATGGCCACTTTGCAATGTCTGAAAAAGAAGCCAGAGCCTCTAGTCATACACATGTAGGACATAGAATCATAGAATCATAAAGACTGGAAAAGACCTCTAAGATCATCTAGTCCAACTGTCAACCCACCACCACCATGTCCACTGACCAGTGTCCCTCAGTACCATATCTACACGTTTCTTGAACACCTCCAGGGAAGAGACTCCACTCTACCTCCCTGGGCAGCCTGCTCCAATGCCTGAGCACTCTCTCAGAGAAGATGTTTTTCCTGACATCCAACCTGAACCTCCCCTGGTGCAGCTTGAGGCCGTTACCTCTCGTCCTATCACTGTTACCTGAGGCCGACCCCCACCTCACTGCAGCCTCCTTTCAGGCAGCTGTAGAGAGCAGTAAGGTCTCCCCTGAGCCTCCTCTTCTCCAGACTGAACAGCCCCAGGTCCCTCAGCCGCTCCCCATCAGACTTGTGCTCCAGGCCCTTCACCAGCTTCGTTGCCCTTCTTTGGGCACGCTCCAGTCCTTGATGTCCTTCTTGTAGCGAGGGGCCCAAAACTGAATGCAGCACTCGAGGTGCGGCCTCACCAGTGCCGAGTACAGGGGGACGGCCACCTCCCTGGTCCTGCTGGCCATTCTACTCCTAATGCAAGCCAGGATGCCATTGGCCTTGTTGGCCATCCGGGCACACTGCTGGCTTATAATCAGTCAGCTGTCAACTAGCACCCCCAATTTTTTTAAAAAAAGAAAAGTAACTTTACGCAAATTGAAGGTGCTTGCATGAGAAATCTCAATATTTGCTGTATTATTTTTGACAAAGGCCAACTGTAATAACATTCTGTTTAATTACAATTCTATCCTGGTGGTAGGGGGAGAATTTCATGGAACAGAATTTTTCCACAAAATTATAGTCATGGTACATTTTGAAATACAAATGTTTTATTTGAAGTTACCTATGAAATTTAAATAGGATTTTGGTTGACTCATACTAGGCATTCCGCAGATTTCTGTACTTTGTTATGAGTATGCACTCAGCTCTGTACATATGAAGGTACCCAAAGTTATCACCTACCCGGCTTTAAATATTTGAAACAAAACCTGAGCTTGTATCACTGAGAAACTCTTAATGATTAAGCAACAATGATGAATTAATAATACAGTAGTAGTAGTAATTTGCAAGTAATTTGATCTTTAGTCTAGCCACGAATAAATACAGTCTTGTTAAAGAGATTTGTAGTTTTGTTTCACTCAAGGAGCACAGAAAATATCTTTGTTGCACAAAATATGCAGCTAACAGCTGCCCTTCTTACTACAACATGTCTTGAATTTGCCGAGCTACATTTTCCTGCAAGCCAGGATGCTAAGACTTGGAAAGCACAAATACTCCTCAGTACATAAGGGAGGAGCTGGGGAATACGTGGCACGGTAACATTCATTGGAGAAGATCCACTTATACTGAGGAGGAGGAACCTTAGAAGGGAGCCCCTTTTCTCATCATTTCCATTAGCTGCCTGAGGACCCTGCCTGCCTGTACCTCTGAGTCCCTGTGTTTGTTAGGTCCCTGTGTTCCCATGCCATAGGAGTACACTGCATCCTTAATTCAGGGCTGCTAAATGTGCCCAGGTGCCAGAGTCAGGGGCTGAGGGGCACTGAGTCCTTTACAGATTTCACACAAACAGCAGATGGCCTGTGATAACGGGTGTGCCTCTTTCATGCTCCTGATGAAACGTTCTTGGGAATATGATACCTCTCCTTCCTCCCAAAGTGGTGCGTTGGTAGCCTTCAGCTGAGCTCCAGCTTCTGGGGCCCAGGAATTTAGCAGAATTCAGCAGTGAAGTGCCTTGAATTTGAAAGTGAAGCAAGCAGGAAATTTCAGTCTGCTTTGCTGCAAACACAAATGAGCAGTTTAGGCTCTATGATGCAGTGTCATCTACATCTTAACAGCAGTAATGGAATAGGAGACTGCTAGGGCTAATCTTATTTACCCTGCTTTTACTGAAATGCTGTATAATAATTTCACCTAACTCTAGCTACAGCTTGCATGTCATACAAGCAATCAATCTACTTATATTAAACATCAATCAGTCAAACTAATACTAAAAATTCTGAAATAAAGCACTTTCATCTGAAACACTTTAAGTGCTGGAAAGCTGTAGGAGGTCCGTAGTACCAAGGGGATTTTGTTGCTAACATTACTCAAACGTATTTTGTTATTTGCACTGGGAGACAGTATCATACTATATATTTTCAACTTGGCCTCAGGAAGAAATAAGCTTTCATTTCACTGTTTTGACCTTGCATTTCTATTAAGATATATCCCAAGAACAGGTTGTTAAAGGCCTGTTAATCTGCCTGGGTCTTAAATGTTGAACTGCACATATGCACACATTTGTATATTAACACTGCAGACAGCAGGTCAGATCCTTAGCTGATGTAAATAAGCATATCTCCCTCATCTCTGCAAACAGCTTTGATTCATACCAGAAGACCAGCACATTTTCCCTAGGTCTGGATTCAGTAAACCACACACACAGAGAACAGAGTGCAAAGCAGCCTATTGTTTGAAGGAAACCTTTCTTGTTTAGGGCACTGCTGAACAAATAAACCAGGCAGCAGAGGGAATTAGCAAGAATGAAGAGCATTAGCTCCTCGGAGAAAATAACATCAGAAAAGCTCTTGGTATCCATCAGTCAGAATTCCTTTAGTGCTAGACGAAAGCTGCAATGGAAATTGCTGTGTTGTGACCTATGTACGTGATCCCATGCTGAACTATTTGCTTGAAATGCTGTACTTCCAATGAATTGTGCAGATCAAGTATCATGAGCAAGGAATGAAAGGGAGTAAGAAATAAAAAGAACTTAAATACTACTCAAGCATAGCACTTAACCACACATTTAACTTTTAGCCTGAGAGTAGTCTCACTGAAGTCTATGGGATTACTTATGTGCTTAAAGTAAATCATGCACTTAAATGGTCCTCCAGATCAGGATTTTAAAATTCTGAATGGCTGCTGCTTAAAAATGGATAAAGTGCAGTAGGAGAAGGGAAAGGGAAAAATCTGTTTTCCATCCTCTGCTTCAGGTGTGCTGACAAAGGCCTGATAAGATCTAGCTCCAGGAAGTTAGAATTGGGAAAATCCAGACTTGAAATAAGACATTTCCTAATAGCTGTGAGGAAAATATTGAGACATCTTATGAGAAGGAAGTGGATTTACCCTCACACAGAGTTCTTATAATAAGATTTAATGTAGTGTAAGAAAAAGCAGATTAATCTAGACTCCAGGAGCAAAATTTATGGGTTCAAAAAATAAAATAAGGCAGTTCTTGAAGGAGCTATCCCTCCACCAGATTATTCCAGTATGATGATCCAGCTCCAACCGCCAATTCAAGAGATTCCTAAGCCACTGATTATGAGAAGGATGATTTTATATTGCCGAGCTGATTGCATTTCTTGAAAGCACCTGCTACTTTAGGAAGTAGTACTGTGCTACGCGTATTTTTGATTTAACCTACGATGACTGTATTTATTTTTGAGACTGCATGAAGCACACACACACTGTGAGACGATGAGGCTGGCCAGTATTTGCAGTTTTTTCTGGCAGATGTGGCTGGCAATGGGGCGAGGGTCACTGGGCACCATCGTCCAAGCTGGTCCCAGCAGCCGAGTGCCGCATGGTGAGGAAGGCACCGCCACTCCTCCTTGCCATGCCACATGCTTCCCAGTCTCCCAAGGAAAAGAATGTTCTTGCACTACTGGTGTGTATGGATACAAGTTGAATATCCTGTGATTAGACCAGGTGAACTCACCAGATGAACTCATTCAGTTTTTTCTGGCTGTGAAGACTATAAACTCTTGTCCTGGGCCAGGGCTGTCAAAGCCCTTCCAGAGTCCCTGGAGATACTCTTATTGACTTCTCTGTGCGTGAACAAAACTTCAGCTCAGTCTATAGCCTCTGTCCAAGTCAACAGGAGTCTAAAGAGAACGCAGCTCAGCTTCCAATAAATACATATACCTGTGTGACCACAAACAGAACTATTCAAAAGGACTAACAATAGCATCTTCACAGAAATTAAACGTGTGAACATTCAATTAAAGACATCTTCAGGGCATATTCTTATCATCTTTCTCTATGAAAGGTCCATTGAAATGAAAACCTTAGAAAGTTGCTTGTAGGAGAGAAGTTTAGTATGGTCTAGGCCCCTGCAGAATTCAGTCACTGGAGAAAAGCTGTTTCACCACAGTTTGTCCATTTCCCAAAACAAAACTAAGATCAGCCCACATAATTTAGATGAGTATTGGCTGCGTTTTGAATGAGAAAACACTCTTATTCTGGGCCAGAAGCACAGCTGGTACAACCCTAAGGATCCAGTTCATAGCAGAAATGTTTTGCTGCAGTTTTAAGCCAAAGCTCCTGCAAGTCTCAGTATGACAGCTCTCAGCTTTAGACCCAAGACGTAACAGAGTGCTGGGAGTAATTAGCTGTGCGCTTCTCTCGAAAATATTGCAGTTTAAGACTCCTGTGTTTTTCAGGGCAGTGAGATGGTCCTAGTTTAAATGTTAGGCTTTTTGCTAAATACTGAGCTGCAATTCTTCTATTCTTATTAATGCAGTGATATAGAAAAAAGTGACAAATGTATTTGCACATAAAATCACTGTTGTCATAAGACAGGCGTTAATATCATGTTTACTTGGCTGGCGTTTAAATATAAAAAATATTTAGGAATGTTAGTTGAAGAATAAGGAATATTTCACCTTCTACAAGCTGCAATAACAAACATCTAGGCAACTTTGCAACGTTATTGTCTTTGTGTGTAGCCATAAGAAGGGAGATTTGCAGGTAATGGTTTTGTGTCTTTGTGGGCAGATTTGTCTTCTGCACTTTCCGTCTTTGAAATATAAATGCTCAGGACTTCATGAGGCAAAAGTAGCTTGAGATATAACATTGCTCTACACGGCAATTCAAAATTCCCACAGGTGAGACCAAATGATTAGGGTCAGTTTTCTCAATGTGGATCTATTAAATTAGGGAGGGAACAGGTTAACCAGACATGATAACAAAGGTCCAGATTTTCATATGTGCTGACCACCCCTTCTCTTCTAGAGCCTAAGTCTGCTTGGCTACAACTATCCTGTCTTTGTTAGCTACACAAAAATTTGAACTGTGTGTCTCAACGTTCTGGTTTCTATACCATATGAAGGAAAGGTTCAGTGCCTCCCTTCTTCTTGTGTTTTTTTTTTTTTTTTTTTCTGCTGTTAGCTTGTTTTTGACAAGAGGCAGAGCTTGAACACTTCTGTAGGCAGTGTGGATAATCTGATATTCGGGCTCAAGCACAACTTTGAACCCCGAGTTAACAAGTACTGATGCACCCAGGACTGCCTTCGGGAGCGGCCTGCCCCTGGCCTAGCAGCAGTTGAAAGCGTGTCACCTCAAGCTCCTTGAAGGGCTGCAGGCCCTTGTAAAACCCAAGGCCTGGGTCAGCCTCATGCGCTGGTGGGCCGAGGAAACCACGGTCATGGCCATGGGGCGTGTTGAAGGAGCAAGCAACAGAAAACATGAGACAGTAAATATATATTTGTGAGCGTGAAAGGCAGTAGCTGATCAGATAGCAGGGCTCCATATGTTTGAGAAAGATGGCAGAGCTGGAAAATTTACCTCTGGCTAAGATAATAAGCTGCTTTCACAAGGCAGGGACTTTTTTTTTTCTGCTTGTTTATGAGTTTTGCTTTTGTTAGCATTTGCTTTTAATTATATTATTTGTAATTGTTGCATTTTCCTTAAAAATTGTAATTTTGGCACATAGGACTGAAAGCTGGTTTTCCTGTGTGCCAGAGGCACACACCCAAGAAATGTCATGCTTGCTTTTTAATAAGCAATAAGCTGCCACAGGAAAATATCTTAGTAAAAAAAAATCCAGCAAAGGCTGTCTTTACTATATGATATATTTTAGAAATAGCATTTTAGTGTTAGCAGTCTCCAAACTGCAAAAGCTATGCCTGTCATTTCAAAACACTCTAGGGAAAGGCAGCTGAATCCCACTTCTAATTGTGAAATGATAGGCACAGTTTCATGCAGTTTGGGGAATGTGAAATATTTCTATCATTGTTTCTTTCTGTTCTCCAGATCTCTGCCTTGTATTTCCCTCACTACCCAAAGCTGCATTTAGGACAGGAAAGCTATTTATTGGAAATACATATATAAAGCTTTCATACAGAATATCTTCAAGAATATATATTGATTAGAGACCAGAGAAACAGGCTTTTTCAAGAAAAGGATTAACAGGAGAAACTGGGCATTTGATACAGGACTGTGGAGTGAAATGCTGGAACAGTGCCATGGGGGCTGGCAGCTGAGGAGGGAGCCAAGCAGTGTGGGGTTGCACAAAGAGCTCAAAGTAGCAAAAAATTATCCTAAATATGAAGGAAAATATCCTGGCACTGTTGGACTGGAATAGAGTCCAAAGGGAAATTCTTGTGTCTGAAGACAGGAACTGGACAAAGGGCTGGAAACACTTCCTGGGCAAGAATTCTGCACTGACGGGGAGATGGATGTGTGTCTGTCAGCTCAAATACCATGACCAGAGACATGGGATTAATCATAAGCTACTAACTTCCGCATGGTGATCCCAGGAGACTGTGGCACTGACGCTGCCTGTTATAAATCTCCAGTGAAGAAGCAAGGCACCCAAGAAAGATGTTTAGCATATAGATAGAGAGTCAGGTCTCCCATCTCTCTCAGTCTCGCATCCTTCCTGCTTGTCTTATTTGCTCAGAAGCCGAGTTTCCTCTGGAGACACTTAATTCCAGGGAGGCATCTCAACCATGCATATCAGCAAATCACAGCTGTTTCTCAGCCCAGATGTTACAGACTGCCTCCAGCAAGCTTCTCCCAGGAGATGAGTTGCCTATGGTCGGCTGCACAGACAGCTCCTCCTCTGCCCTTCCCACCAGACCCCAAAGCCAGTCCCTCACGCTCCTCCTTGCTGATCCACCAGACTGATGTTGTTACTGTCAGGGCAGATAAGCTTCAGGCTGACCGTTCAGAGCTGTGGTTGAAAGAGAATTGCATCATTATGGAGCTATGTGTCTTCTCAGATTGGTGAGTAATGTTTTCATGGCAGATGAGGAAGCTTGGGCAATATGTAAGCAATCAGAGCTGTCTTCACTTCCAGCTTCTGGGACCAAGCAGTGCTCCGCTTTCAGGTTGACATTAGACACAGGTGAGCATCAGCTTGCCATCCTGCCTATCCTCCAAAGCCTGATATGTCTGCACAACCCACACAGCCTACACAACTAGTGGACTGGCCTTAGGATGTGTGGGTCAACACAAGCTACAGCACACATGGGGAAGCATGGCATGATATATCACATTGTGATACCACAAAAACTTTCTCAAATTGAGTGATGAGCCCAGGGGAGATGAGGAACAGCTGTAGAAACTGCACAGGAACTCATGTGTAGTTTTGTTTCAAAAGCCATAGCTCCAGGGGGAAGTGCCCTTCCAACAGCCACTGTTCTGCATTATCAAATAAAAGGGCTTCTGTCCTGACCTGCCTTGGTGGCATTCCTCCCCTAAGGGCTTAATCGTCTCCATAGCTGTCACCGTCTGAAGCAGGAGGATATAGCAGAGAAGGGGTCTTAGGAAACCTAGTGGAAAACAAAGTATCTGGATAGTATAATTAATTCAGTAGATAATTTAATTCAGTAGATAAAAGGGCTTGCAATATCTTGTGTGCATCTGACTTGGATGTGCATTTAAAGTTTAGGTTTCTTTTCTTCAAGATCAAGCAACATTTAATAAATAAATAATTACAATATAGAATTGCACCGTATGGTTTCCTGATAGCAAAGGTGACCCTTCCAGTAAATGATGCTTATGACTAATTCTTTTGATTAATAAATACATAAAACAATATTTCTTGCCTACTTCCTAAGAAAGGAATTTGATGCTGAATCTCTTCCTGTTATTATCTGGTATTTTCACTAAATCTAGGGAAACAACCCAGGTGGGGGTCACTTATTCAACAGAATATATTTTAAAATGTTTGTTTGACATCTTTGATCTGTTCATTTCCTTTCACTGCCAATACAGAAAAATATGGTTTTGTAGTTAATAAACATCATTAAGAAGCCTGCTATTCTTGTTTTAACTGAAGTAAACTTGAAGACCTTGTCAAAACAAGTAGGTTAAGCTTGACTAATCAGCCTGAACTCATTCTATTAATAGTGAAGACAGCATCATTATTCCATTAATCTTTGTCTGGAATGTTGGGGGCAGGTACATATACATACAGAATAGGTTAAACCAGATGAACCTTTCCAAAACGAAAATACAATATTTGTCATTTATTTTATGTTTTTTTTCAGTCTGGGGAGAGGTACTTTGCCTGGCTGAACAAAATAGGGCACATGCAATTGAGACTTTCAGAAAACTGTGTTATTTTGCTCTCTGCAAGAGGACAGCTGCTTTGTTATATCTTGGTCAGGTGGAGCCTGAAGTGATGTTGTCGTTCTCAAGGAATATGATCATATCTCTATCCAAACTATGTGCACTGCTCACCCTACATAATATACTTATCAAGCAAATTCTGATCTCAGCCCAGACATTAAATGCAATCTGATGAAATTAAGGTAATTAGCAAACAAAGATGCAGAATTGATTTCTGTCATTCTCACGGAAAAAGAATACAAAACTTGGAAGAGAGGTAAAATCAAGTTTTGTATTTTCAGATTAAATAAATGCAGATAATCAACTCTATCCAAAATATAATCAGTTACCTGGAAATCATGTTCCATCACTGTTCATCAATTCCTTTATCTATAACACAAGTCATTTAATCCAACAATGCCTCATCTAAAGACCGCGAGTCAGGATGAGGGCATCACTGACCGTACTGAAACACCTGGGCACAACCTTGTGAACACTTACCCAGTAGCAGTTTCTCCCTCGTAGCTCTCCTAGGAAAATGGTTCCATGTCTCAATCCTTAGCCCAACAAAAACACAACGTAAGGCCTTTTCTCTTTACATAATCACTGATGTTAGGCATTGCTTTTAGCCACCAGCCCAGGCAACAAACTACAGCTGAGAGTTGCATCTTTATATGACTCAAACCATACAGATAAGCAACTGGGACAAGCATCCCAAGATCCTGTGTATCTGGGCTTTAGGTAAGGAGCTGCATAAGCCATTGTTGTGCAGGGGCGCAGGAGAAAGGCCTGCATTTAAGCCTGCATACTCCAAACGGCTAACACTATCACTGACTGAAACCTCTGCAAGGGAAACATTTTCTTATATTGGGAACACAGAAGCATCAGGTGGACAAGCGATCCCCATTTCCCTGTCCAATGTCATAATGCTGTGGAGCTACAGGGCACTCAGGTCTCGCTTTTTCAACAAAATGATTTAGTAATCTTTGCACTGTTGTGGTTTAACCCAGCAGGAAGCCCACTGCACACAGCCATGCACTTAGTCCTCTGTCAGTGGGATGGGGGAGAGAGTTGGGAAAAAAGTAAAATTTGGGGGTTGAGATAAAAACAGTTTAACAGGACAGGAAAGGAAGGGAAATAATAATGATAATAATTAATAATAAAAATATGCAAACAACAGATGCATAGTGCAATTGCTCACCACCCGCCAACTAATGCCCAGCCTGTCCCCGAGTAGTGGCAGTCCCCCAGCTTTTATTACTGAGCATGATGTCATATGGCATGGGACATCCCTTTGGCCAGTCTGGGTCAGCTGTCCTGGTTCTGTCCTCTCTCAGCTCCTTGTGCACCCCCAGCTCCTCGCTGGCAAGGCAGTGTGAAGAGCTGAAACATCCTTGGCTCTGGGCAGCGCTGCTCATCGTTGGCTAAAACATGGGTGTGGTATCAACATTATTCTCATCCTAAGTCCACAATACAGAACTATGCCAGCTACTAGGAAGAAAATTAACTCTAACCCAGCTGAAACCAGGACAGCTATAGCCCCTTGCTGCAATCTCACAGCATCCATACACATAGCATCATCCTGTTACAATTGTTTCTTACAGCTCTAAATTTCCACGACTGGAGACCTTGGAGACATCAGATTCATTTTTTTTTTCTGTAATATGCACATAATTTACAGGAACATTAATGAGAAAAAAAGTAGGTGACAACTCCCCATCTGTCTGAAATGTTTGTGCTAAAACAGCTGCATGTTTAAGGGCACGGTGGATTATAGGAGGTGCTATCACATAATTAAGTAGTAGGGGCTCCCTGCTTCTCTTACAGGTAGGTCATTGTGGTAATGAAGGACTTAATTACCACCTCAAACTTCTGTTCTCACTACACATGACAAGCATTGTACTATTTAATTAAGGCTCAGTTCTCACATATATGAAGAAATTTAGGATATTTGGTCTCCGTAGAAGCATACGCACATATATGAAATCAGAATGGAACACCTACCATAGAAATCATAACAAAAAATCATGCTCTGTGACATTAGAAAATTTTAGTTGCTTCGATGTCAGACTGTGTCCAGAACCCACTTCCAGTTTTCTTGAGCAACAGCAGTGGTTTTAGAAATTAAAGCCATGTACCTAATTTTGCCACATGTTTGGAGGGCCAAGGTTCTGTCCCAGATGTTTTCAGTGGTCAGGCATAAAAAATGAAATACTTCAATCTGAGAAAGTTTCATGCTTTTGTACCCACAATGGAAAGTTCTCCCTCAATTCCTTTCAGCTAAAGGGAGATCTTCCCTCCTGAACTAGCTTCAGAACTGATAGATGATATTTCTTTTTTGTTCAGAGAAACGAATATGGAAACATTTTAACAGAAGTTTCCTCAATAAAATGCTTTTTTTTTTTTTTTTTCTGCCCAAAGGCCAAGTAATATGGCATTAAAGGCAAGTAATATGAGCATATTTTCTGTGGCCAGAGGATTTTCAGATGTATAACCTCATCTGAAGGACACTCCTCTGGCAATCCAGCAAATGTTATTTAGGACTGAGATAGCCATATAAAGTCCTCACTTGTCCTTCATTCATCTTGACTTGTTGCTGTTGTCAGAGCAAAGACCAGTTTAGAGAATAAGGCCTCACAATACTTTTTTCAACACTGGTCAAAATTTAAGAGAAATTTACATCAGCAGTCCTCCAAATGCTGCATTTACTCTATTATGTGCACTTAAAGCTGCTCCTTTTCACACACACACGAAAAGAACACATGTTAACTTTACTCAGCTTGTGTTTGTAATGTTTGCTGGCAGTTAAATAGCATTTGCTGATAAATATAATAATTACTGTTTGAATTTATTGTTAAAAAAAAAGATTTTTCTTTTAAAAAAATTGTTAAAAAAATTGTTAAAAAAAAAAAAAGAAGTGACATTTTGTCAGCAGCTCAATATCATTTATCCATATCATATGAACAGTCCACTTAAATGTGGACATTTGCCAGAGATACCAAATCTATACCCTTAGCACGTATTTTTTCTATTTCCTACTTATCAGTTGGGTCCTCTAAGGTCCTTCTCTTCCATTTCTTATCCATTTTGTTCCAAGTAGCGAGAACACTGATGGTAAAATCACAGACATTCACTGGCAGACAGCTTCCACTTTGTGAGTGTATGTAAACCGTACCTGCACATGCAACTGGAGGCAATTATACTAGGAATCCAGTTATGTGTCTGTGCTTGCCAGTGCAGATTTTGCAAGACACCCTCATAGCTTTGGCAATCAAAACTGTTCCTCAAATGTTCTCTACAAATCATCTGGCAGTTTTGCTGGCAGGGAGCTGTCATGGGTTTCACTCCTCCGCTGAGAGCTGCAGCTAATCCCTGCAAGGTGACAGAGGCTGTGCTCACTGTGTCTGTATGGCAAAGACAGGACTGTCGGGGGCACAGGGGGCACATGACTTCACAGGAGAAATGTGGGGTTTGGGAGAAGGGTTCATGAGTTCTCCTGCCTTTGATAGCCTTTATGAAATGCTTTGAGCCGGGATGGCAGTATGGTGTTGAATGGTGATGGGCTGCAGTAGTGATATTACACACTGGGTGAGAGACCATGCTGTACTCCTGCCCATGAAGAAGCAGTCCTGGGGATTAGACCAAAAACTACACAGGCAAGCATGTTGTCCTTGTCCATCTCTTGTTGTTTCCTCCTTTAAACAGCCTGTTTTCATCTCCATCCTGCCTCTCAGTGTCTGCGTGGTGATGCTGGCGCATCACAGTGGCTGTGTGTTATCACTGTATGGTCTAGTTTCTTGTTAGCTCTTCTTCAGGTAACCCAGACTATCTGAGCCCTGTCTTGCTCTGCTTTGCCTGCAGTGTTAGCTGTCATACAGCAAAAACTGCTTAGTACATCCAGCTCAGGTTAGCTGAGACAGGAAAACTCATCCTACCTAACATGCCAGAAATAAAGGTATTTCTGCCTGTTGTCACATTTTCCATAACCCTGAGTTTTAGGCCACCTGCTTCACTGTTTTCTTCATCATTATTTCTAAATGTGTTTTCTTTCTGTCTGTTTGGATGATGGAGGTAATACATTTTGGCTGAAAACTTTTGAACTGCTTTTCCAAAAAGCAAAATATGCTTTTCCTTATATCTCTAGCAAGAGCAACCCCATAAGAAAGTCATGAGTGTTTAATCCTAATGTCCCTGGAAGCACTTGTACACAAGGAAGTATCGAGGGATGGAAAGTACCTGTTCTTCAGGCCCAGGCTTGCATTACTGAGCAAAGAACATTATCAGTCCACTGTCTGGTGAGTCTACCGTTGGAGGTTTCTGTGGCAATCATCTGAAACCACAGGATTCCACAAAGGAGCCCTGCTATGAAAGAGCTAGTGTTTGCAGAGGGCTGGCTTGCTTGCTGACAGATAACCCACTTTCTTAGGGGAAATAGCTCTCCTGCCCACTCAAGTGTCCTTGAAAAAGCAAAGGCAGCAAGTTCAGTCCTTCGGGCAGTATTTCCACTGAGGAAAGCAAAGGCAGTCCCACACACAAGTCTTGGGAAAAAATCTTGGCCTGCAGAATTCGGCCTGTAGGAGCACCTGATCCCAAGCAGTGGCCTCCCAAAGAAACCTGAGATGCTGATCTTTGCTTCGGTCCCAAACGGAATGGTGTTATTTCTGGATAACTTTGCTTCCTCCTTTTCAGTGAGAATTTTGGGGGATTTTGCTAGTTCCTTGTTATCCACCTAAGATACGTCAAAACTTCTTGGTATCTATCAGTTTTTTGTTCTGTGTGTGAGGATAGGAGCTGGCGAGGTTGCTTTTCTACTGTCCCAGGCAGTCCCTACAAAAACAGCCATTGCGATGTCGAAAGAAACATTAAATCTCTGGCATAACAAAAGAGAATCAAAGTGACTTATAAAAAAATGCTAAAGCAGTGTTATTTTCCCAACACGCATTCATCAGTATTGCAGAAAATTCCTTAAGCAACAGAAATGGAAAAAGCAACAAAGTTTAACATTTCAGTGTCTTACTCAGCAAAGTTTTCTGAGGCAAATAGATCAGCTGAAATAGTACACTTTGTTAGTTTTTACATATTCTTTATTCAAATAAAGATATGTGAGCTACATATGTTCCTGTTTAATTTGAAGATTTTATTCTAAATGCCTTTGATGTACCTTAACTTGATATTTTTATTTATTAGTCATTGAAAAGGGCGACACACAGGAACAGTGTTGAATGTGCTGTATTTAGTCTGTAGAGATTTAATCAGAAAAGCAAGATTTGTAGAGGGAGGAAGTATCTTCTACTAGCCTAACTGCCACAGTTGAAAAAAAGGACACAAATCTAAAAGCCTTGCCTATTTCTCCAGTTAAATCATTTGGTCTAATGAAAAATAGTACCTCTCTTTTAGCCTTAAAACACAGAAGCTGAGCAACAGCGGTATGACGATACAAAAAATTGTTAGTGCAGACATGGCCACAAAGCTATGTAGCTTCATTGTCTGCATCTTCCCCTCTGCCCAGAATATGAAATATGGTTATTACAGTTACAACTAATTATTTTGTTAGAAAAAGAGAGGCTGTACTTTATGCGTTTCATGAGGGAAACAAGCTTACACAGATGAGACTAATCCCTCTCAGCCCCGTGTAGCAAGCAAGACTGCATGCACAGCAGCTGCATTATAGCTCAGGACATAGAAGAAGGAGCTAACTAGCTAACTCACAGTTTCTAAACCCAAGCACTCACCAAAAAAAAAAAAAAAAAAAGCCTGGCTCTGTGATCCTTATTTCAGTAGCGCTCGAGCGGATGGAAAAGATGCAGTTTTGCATTTGAGTGACAAGTTTAACCCCCTCTTAGGGCAAAGGTTTGACATTCCTTTACCTAATGAGTAATAGTATCATACCACCCCTGCTGCGCTGCTAATAGCAAATGAGAGACAGTTGGGGACAGAAGGAAGCTGAGAGTCCCTTCTAATTAAGCATGCCCCTCTCTGAGTTTCTACATAAACTCCACAATACTTCTTAGCCCATATTTTTTTAAATCGTCATACCCCTCTCAGTTCACTGTTTGACCTGCATGCTTCATCCACTTCTGCTCTGCAGGCAGAAAAATTCCACTTAAATTCCTTCTGTGTCCGGTCATTCCATAGATCAAATCAGAGCCCCTTGTTTATGATTAGGAATGCAATCATCTCAGCTCTTGACGTGTCCCTGGACCTTTCCTGTTCCCATGTCTACCCTTAAGGTTCCTTTGGACATTTTAAAAGTCAAAAGCATTATTTCTTTAACCCTTTTAAACTAAGATTTGTGACTTTATGCATCATCTGGTTTACCTCCAGAGCTTTGTCTATGCCAAGAAGTACACAGGGCGTCATGAAGAGTGCTCAGTTTTGCTCTCGATGTATGGCCATTTCTCTCAGACTTCAGCAAGGTCACGCTGAGCCCAGGAGCCCTGCGATGGCTGGGTTGTTCCATAGGGGCTGGAACTGGCTTAGCCTCTGTGTCTCTCGATGAATTGTCCCATTCCTTCTTCATGTCCCCACGAACACGTCGCTCTGCCCCATGCCTCCTGTTCCTCTCAAGTCACCCATGCTTCCCACCTAAATCTTTTGGAAAGTAGAAGCTGTGTGCAAGCCATCTGGCCAGCTACTGTGCTTCATGTGTATGGGTCAGCTGGCCGCTTCCAGACTGAACAAAGGCTGAGCTCTGCCTGCCGTCCTCTGAGGAACAGATGCTCCTCTGGCTCTCGTATCCCTACACAGACAAATTGTTTGATCAAACATTTGGGAACTGAACCGGGTGTCCTATTGTCAAATCTGACCGTAACTGCTGAAATGGATTACGAGAAGACAGAGAGATGGTGGTACAAACAGGCTGCAGATATCATAGAAGATTCATTTTCTTAGGAAATTAGACTAAAAATCTAAAAGCCTGGGTGGAGAATGACATCAGGGAAGCTGGATTTGGCTTCCTGATTTTTACACTCAGCCTGTGCATTGCCATAAATAATGCTGCTGACAGGCAGTTTTGGATTGCACAACAAATGGGCCAGGGCGGGGCTACTCAACGGAGTAGAGCAAAGCATGTCCTCGGTCCTTTCCTGCTCTTCTGCTCCTTGCTGCCAGATGCCTCCTCCTATCCCTTCCCTTACACAACCCGGGGTAAAGAAGAGCTTCTGCACTGGCAGGCCTCTGCTGTCCTCAGGGGGAAATAAATTGTAGTGGTTTCTGTATTCCAGGACCCCAATGCAGAGCACAGCACCTTGCACAAGTGGATCTCAGACAGGTTGCGTCAGGGCTAGAATGTCCTAATCTACAGCTGGCTGTGGTGCAGTCCTGGGTCTGGGTCTTGTGCACAGTTTAGTTCTGGAGACCTAAAACATCTCTTGCTCAAGGTGGGGTGAATTCCCATGGCAGGCAAAGGCTACTTGCAAATTTTTTTAAAGGACATATACTGAAGTAATGAAAGCACAAGCTGGATAAGACTAGAAAGGGAGAGAGTATTCCTGTGAGGCAAATGTCACAGTGTATGGGCTCTTTACCACAAGCTTAACAGAAACTAGCAATTTTCTGGTCTCTTTGTTGTATTCCATCTTCTGGGCACCTCCTTTGTGATGTCAAATGGAGCTGTTTTGGCACTGGAATTTTGTCACTCTTCAGATATTCTAATTATCTGCCCTAACAGGAGCCTCGTTTCCTAGTTCACTGTTTCTTTTTCCTCCCTTGAGACTATTCCTGGCATCTGTTTCCACATCATTATGTGAACGCTGAGTACAAAAATGTCTTTTATGTTTTAGCAAGACTCTACCTAGATTATCAAGTACATACAAATCTGTAAATCTGTACGGAGATCTAATGTCTTTTTGACTGTCCCTTTTTCTCTTCAGACTGTTTGAAAAATGCCTTGTAACATACATTAAAAACTTATCATTTCCTGTCTCTTTTGCAAGGCACTCCTGTTGTGAAGTATTGCTGACTGATACTTCATTTGTCTGTTCTTGTCCCCTTAAAGACCAGTCCTAGCTGATGGTGATGTGGGTAGGAGGGAAGGGAATTCAGCACCTCACAGAGTCATCTTCAAGAGGTAAAGCAGAAATACTAAATTTTGAAAATAATATGTTAAGCTCATTGGGTTATTGTAAATATGCTTCAGGGGTTTCAAGGACTGTGTCTAGTTAAGCTGAAAACCAGTGGCAAGCCCCAGAATACTGCTTCTGTTTGCAGCCTCTCCTACAGGGGATACAGACTCCTTATCCCACAGAGGAAATGCTATGGGCATACAGCAAATTAATTAAGTCATTTAAAACATTTCCTTTAGGAACCTACCCCTGTGGACTTTTCTTCCCTGTAGGACTACCTACACCTCTTCAGGGCTGCAACTGCAGAAGCAGCAGTGCGTCTGTCTGTCCAGAGCTGTGGCCCAGGCGAAGGAGGCCTCCAGACCGCCGTTTTGTGGCCGTGCCGCTGCTGTGCCCAGCAGCTCTCTACTTCTTATCCTGGTATGCATGTCAGATTTGTCATCACTCTGTTGGGTTAGCCCTGCTGTGTGTGCCTAAAAGATGTCCAAACACCCATTTTGGAACTCCCGAGAGGGCTTTGCAGTTCCTCAGTTGTCCCTGCCGTGCTGTATGGGCTGGGCCACATTATGCCCACAAAGATAAACACGTCAATTTAGCCTCAGTGAAGAGGATAATTAAGATTTCATTGAAAACACACATCAGGAAGAATGTGTCCTTAAAAACTGCCTCCCCGCACATAACTACAGGCTCTACCTTTTGCTTTCTACTTACAAAAGAGCTAACCAAGCAGGAAGGATTTACAAGGAATGCTTGTTAAGGAACAGCGGTTTCAGAGAAGACTCAGAATCACAACATGCAGAAATGCTAACGGTGCCATTAAGGAGATCAGATTTTCAGGCAGACCAGCTGCTGTGGTGTTGTGTTTAGCCATTTCACTGCCAGGAGCTGCTACCAGTTGATGCCCTGTTCTGCCCTGCCCAAGAGGTTTATATGGGTACGTGTATCTGTTTGTCAAAGTAAAAAAAAAAAAAAAAAAAAAGAGAAAAAAAGAATGGAAAATACTTTGATCTTAATGTGAAAATGTTCATCTCAGAAGTTTTCATATGGAGAAATCGCTATTTGCTTTTTCCTCACCAGATATAACCCAATTCAAATTTAGCTACTTGTAAAATAGGCCCAAGCAAACCTTTAAAGAACGAATTAGTTAGCTCAGTGGCATCTCATAAGGCTGTGGAATTAATGAAAACCACATTCCTTGGATTCTAAAGCACTAGCCATCCCTGCTGTTCTTTCAAATAATGTTGGTTTTGCTGACTATTCTCTCTGAGAGCCAGCGCAGTTGTCTAATTGTAAGTAAATAATCTTGAAACAAATCCATGTTTGACATACTGTCATGCTAACATTTACTGTTTTGAAAAAAGGGATTTACTTCAAGGATATTGAAAAATTCCATTGGTGTTTAAGAGGAGTAGCAACTGTGACCCCCCATAAATTAAAATGCTTGACCCTGCTATATGATATAGATGATCCAAAGTACTTCACATGTAAAGATCAGTAAAGGTGGCAAACAAACCCTTCTCATGAAGGTGCAGTATTATGTTCATACAAACATCCACAAGGGCTGTAAAGGTTTCCAGGGGTTAGCTATTTAAAGCTGAGACTCTTCAGCTCACATGTAGCCCTATGAATTTCTTTGGGAATGTGTAAGGTTGATTATAAAGGTCTACCCCTGCAGATTGTGTTGCCAGGAAAGGACATTCGGGCCACATCCAGGGCCACCATTATAGAGCTTAAGGAGGGCACTGGTGTCACTGCAATGTCAAAGTTCAAGAGCTTCATGAGCCCTTCAGACCACTTAGAACCAGAGACTGCCCAGTCCCAGTGTCCTGGATTTTCAAGGGAAGAAGGAGTCTTCTCTAACTAGGCTAAAAGTCTGCGGTAGGCAGCCTGAGCATGGCCCACCACTGCCCTTCTGAGACTCTTTCAGGACAGGCTGGGATCATACAGAGACTCGGAGACCAACAGCCCCACTGCTCTTGAACCTGATGCCATAGTAGCTGTGGTACCTAAGATGGATACTTGTAGTCAAGAGTTGTCTCAGCTGAGATGTTACAACTTTCCTTCTCTGTCCCCTGCAGTATAAACCAGGACCTGGCAATCCGGCAAACCAGGAATCTCAGAAGAGCTCATCATGACACCTTAGTAACAATGCAATTGCAGCAATCTGCATGGCCACGGTGCCTGGGAGCCCTAACACTGCAAACGTCTGAGCCTTGCAGAGGTTCTTCTAACACTCAGGGTGAGGCAGGTGACATAGTACAGCTGAGTTGCAGGCTCACCTCCCAAACCCATACACATACACTGAAAATTGTGGCCAGTAATGGGAAGAGTTCTGGACTGGAGAATGAATGTACCTGAATTTCCACCTTTCCTTCTTTGAATGGATATAAGAAGCTGCTTTATGTGTTTTGTTCCATATCCAGCAGGAAGAGACAGATCCATTCCTCCCTTTGTGAAACTTTTTAAGAGCTGAGGTATACACTTCCATCATCTTTGTTGTTTTCATTTCCATGCATAGCTATTATGTAACATAGCCATTGAAAGAACACGTCCTTTCCTAGCCCAGCCAGTGCAATATCGTGGTCACTGTAAAACCTGCTTGAAGAGGGGTACAGGGTTCATACAAGTTCCAGCAATGCAAAAGCGTAATCCTGTGAGCAGAATTACTCTAGCAAGGTGCTCCAGTGCACCTCTTCAGACACAGGCAGGGTATCTGAGAGTGATGCAAAATTCCTGAATACATGTGCTTTGGCTTATTAGCTGTAGACTGATGTGTTGCTTTTTTGAAGGAGAAAGTTTGCCAGATTCTCTCAGCTCCTAGTCCAAGTGCTGAGTCCAATGTACCATGTACCATTACGTATAAGGAAAAAGGTGACAGAACTTCACTGCTGAATTCAGACGAAGAACAATTTAGGAAATAATCTTCATATCATATTTTTACATGACTGCATACTTTTTTTCCTTTTATTGTGCATTTACTCTGCATAGAGGGAGAGATTTTGCCTATGACGCAGTTTATTTCTAACCTCTTTCAGGTTCCATTATAAAGAACTGGTGAAAATGGCTTATTGGGAGCAAATCTGATAGAAACATTAATGAGAAACAACAAAAAACCTGTGACTAGTGAAAGGATTTAAATCGCCCATCCAGATGGTTAGTTGATCCTGTTGAAAGAAGTCTGCATGTATCTGAAAATTCAAACTACTGAAATGCAGTCAGAGTGACGGAGGTGAATGAAGTTTTGTTTAAATCCTTGGCTCCTACAGGGAAAAACTGTCTCTTTGGATTTGTGTACATCTGTTTCCATCTGAAAGTAAAATCCAAAGAAACAGGAGCTGGAACAGGTTTTGGTGTTGATTCAAATGGTGCATGAAAAATCAGGTCAGTTCTCGCTGGATCAGCACCAATTTCACTACTTCCAGTCGAAGCGTTATGGTGATTGTTATTAAAATGTTCCTGAATGGGACGGGGTAAAAAACTCCAGCATGTCACACCAGTTCTTCTGGTCTTGTGCACTACCCATGGAGAGATCACTAATAAATGCTGCTAACAAATTTGCCCTTTTTGACCTCATGCTGTGAAGTTACCAAAATAATTAAAAGAGTTCCTATATCAAATAACAAAGCCCTTTTTTGACAGAGGAATGTGTAATGTTTGTAGATTTTGCTCTCCGGTAAGCTGACAACATTTGCAAAGGCAAACAGGAAGATGTCTAGCGGTGAGATCACACGATAGGGAGTCGGGAGGTCTAGATTTATTCCTGGTCCTGTCACCATCGTGCTACGTGACACAGGGCTCCTCTCTGCCCCATTTCCATCTTTCGCCATGCAGCAGCCCTTGTGCTCATGGACTTTGCAGAGCTGTTACAATAGTACCTCGTATCCTCATTATTTAGGGAAACTGAGGAAATGGTGAAGGAGTTGGGCTGCACAGCACATGCAATACCCCAGGATTCCCAACCCCAGCCCAGCACGTGTGGGAAGTGGAGGATGGGGGGTCCGGGCTGCGATGCACTCCCCAGGCATGGGTGGCAGCCAGGAAAGTGCTAGCAACAGGAGGCTTTTGCAGGCACCCGCCGCCCCTGGGCATCTCCAGCAGTGCGAGTTTGCAGAAAGCTCCGATTGCCTCTCAAAAACATACAATGTTTTTTTGCCTCTTTGAAAAGCTGAGCTGCTTTGCAGAGATTAGTATGAATGCATGTACTAGCCATGAAGGTGCCATCATAATTGTTGTCGTTTAGTGCAATGTTTGTCTTAAGCAATAAATTTGCAGCAACAATCCAATAATATTTCCATGGGATCCCGAATGTTTTTTTTTTTTTTTCTCTTGTGGCTGAATTAACAGTTACGTAATGTAAGGAGTTTGTTTCTTTTGCTTCATAAATGATTTTTTGTTAGGCACAGTGGAAAAAGAACACTATATAACAATTCAAAATGAAGCCATCTGGCTTTGTGTTGGTCTAACAGTCTTAGCAAACATCTCACATCTAAAAGAAATATGAAGCACTATTTCTGTAGTGTGTTCACTTATTCTACTTTGAAAAGGAACATATGCACTTACATGCATACGTATGTAATGTATTTTCAATGAAGCACATATTTCTTTTTTCTTTTCTTTTCTTTTCTTTTCTTTTCTTTTCTTTTTTTTTTTCTTTTTCCCATGAAATTTCATGGCTTCATTGCCTGTGTTTCAGTGATCTTGCCCTCTGCAGTGGTAACCATTAAAATAATCAGAAAGGTGAGCCGATTCTCACAGTTGTCACCTTACTGTGCATTACTCCTGTGGGAGCACCTACCTCGCAGCCAGGAGGAGGAAGCTCAACCAGCCATGACTGCAGGTAAAATCCTTTACACAAAGAGGAAATGGAAGGGAACTGTAGTTATCATCAAGATGCAGCTATGCCATAAGCTCATGTTCTTAATTTACTTCAGAACATCTTGTTTGTCTGTCCTGATGGGTGTACCCTTCCAGCAAGCACACTGGATGATGCAAGATGAAGATGCTCCCATAAGAAAAATGTCTCTCTGTCTGTTGGCATTTTGGTGTTGCTTCTGGGAAGAAAAAGAGAAGAGCAGAAGGGATTTCAAGCTTAAATCTGTGCTACTAGGAGTCTTACAATTAGTCTACATCCAGTGTTCCTTAATGTGTGGTCTCCCAACACATCAGAAAGGAGACTGTGAAACAACTGTGAAAAATTAAGAAAACACACGCACACACACATATTCCCACAGATGCAAATAAGGAAGCAGCCAAAAGGGGGAAAATAAAACTAATCATTGTGTTTTGAACTTAGTCTTAGTATCTGGTTGTAGCAAAAACTATTTTGACCATGCTGTGCAAGATGATGCTTGGACTTTCTTGCCCCTAACCCATTACATGGTACTTCAGTAAGAAGGACTGATAAACACAGGCAAATGCCTTTAGTGAAGACAAAACTTCCATCAATAAATGGAGTTTTGTGTTTATATGAGCTTATGTATCTTCTTGGAGCTACATAGCAAGTACTCACAGTCTGTCAGTAAAATCTGCCAGTTTGGGAATCCTCCTTTCTGATAAGACATATGCCAACAGACCGTCACGGCATAACTTGACAGAAACAACCAGGAGGTAGGCCGACGGACTAAATAGCTCCCCTAGGAAGCGAATGTGGGCATCTCCGCAGCTGCAACCATATTGTGGTTTGGAAGGAACTGCATTCCTCTTGCAGTCTCCTCCAGGAGCTGGCACCCGCCTGGTTTGTTATGCAGCGAACTGCCCCTTGTGATGGGATGGGCAATGTCGCAGGACCTGTGCTGCCACGGCTGCCCCCAGCCCTCTTCTCCCACCTCTGAGGGAAGCTGCTGGTGCTGCACAGTGGGAGAGAGGAGAGCTTCTGCAGAACAGCTGGGTCGATCAGGATCTGCACCTCTTCAGGTCCAGCACTGACACAGCTGAGCAAGCAGAACTCTGTAGGGCAGCTGAGTGTTAAGAAACAGATAAATACAGTGTTTAGACATCCAACTCCTAATTTGTGGGTAGCACTCACCTGCAGAAACCCTTCTGAAAATGATTATTTGACCTACTTAAGAATGAGAACCTCTTGGCATACACATTAGCAATTGCAATTTGTTATCCCTGTTTATAAGAAAGAAGGAAGAGCCCAAGGAGGCCCCCATCTTCAAGGGCCAGAACCCAGGGCAGCCACCAGCAGCGCTGGAGCACCCGCAGATGTGAATGGGACTATATGAGGCCGCGAGGGCTTGTTCTGGGAATCCTGACATCTGCACGTACACACACACATGCCTAGCTGATGCAGCTTCAGTGCTACTATCAACAGCTTTGCTTCTCCTTTTTCATGACCATCTGCAATTTTGACTAATTTCTTGCAAAACTGCCCAACTAAACATGAGCTGACCTTAGCTGGCTCTTAGTTTCCTTTTTTTTTCTTACTGTTGTTTCATTTAATTCTGCCTTCCCTTCTGCTCAAGGAGCTCAAGCAGGTGTCCTAAGGCAGGGAAGAACAGCCCAGAAATCCTGTGCAGCAGCATTTCTGTGTAGTTTAAAGTGTCTGAGAGAGCACTGAAATCTTCTGCGCCTCTGCCTCAGACTTTCTCTTTTCCTCAGCTGCGGTGACACAAGTGTTTTCTTTGCTGTTAGCTCACCATGCGGGAATCAGTGGCTTAGCATGCATAACAGTACACCAGAAGTTTAGAATATGCTACAAAGCTTAATGACAAAAATATGTGTAGAATCAAATAAATGAAAATCTTACTTTTGGACTGGTTTCTGTGGGCGGACAGTTGTTCCTTCATGTCATTTTACAGCCCTAACTTATTTTTGCAATGGTAAGCAATGCTTTGTTTCCAGTTTGGTCAACTTCACTGTTCTTCACATGAGATAATCTACAAAAAGCAAGAACTACACTAGCCATCAGAGAGTAGATTTAAGATACCTCCTTGCTCTCTTGTCTCTTGATCCAAGATCTTTTTAAAAGAATGTGATGTTTACAGTTTGATGGAAAGTGATATCTTTTACTCATCTTACAGGGCTTAGCACCCGGGGCCCCACCAAATGGGAGTCTCTTAATCACACAGCCGAACAGTTAAGCCAAAAAAGATTATTCTTTTTAACATAAGCTCTCAGAAATATGTCTTGTGGAGGCCTCTCAGTATGATGTAATACAAAAAGTATATGTAAACATAGGAATTATTTAGTGAAGTTTTGCAATCATGACAAACTATCCATTATGACGTATTTTTTCCTGAGAAGAAATGCTAATCTGAGCATCAGAACAGAGCCACTTTCAAAGCAGAAAAAGTGAAAAGAGGAGGACTGTATTTATTCACAAGTAGCTCAGATTTCTGTAGACCTTCAAAACAATTCAGACAAAGGAAGTCTGCTGAATTTTGCACTAGCATGTAGAGAACTGCAATAGGAACATTAAGACTGGTACAAAAGGAGCAGTAGTGGGACGATGGAGGCGGGCAACTATCTGCAGAGCAGCACGGCAAGGTTTATAAGAGTAATAGTGCCTGGATTAGCAGCCCATGAGGATCCCAACAGATCTGTGGGACATTTCTCAGGACAACAGATGGGGAGATGCAGAGGTGGGCCGAGTTGCGGTAACTATTTTCAACTCCTAGATGGTACGGAAGAGGCACATGCAAGACCAGTTCATTGTCACCAAGTTGAGAAGATACCAGGAGACATGAGAGGAATTCATAGCTGCCAGGGAGTCCTGACCAGACCACCCGGATACTCACAACTGGATGCCTGAATGCTAGACATACAGTTTGAGTATGTACCCACCCTGGTGCTTGTGAGCATAAATGTATGGACATGAGTGTGAGCATCAGTGAAATCCGTTCAATTTTTCATATAAAATCACCTCTCTCTATATATGGCCTTGCTTTGATCTTTGCTATGTCACTGCTAGTGTTGCAGCATCATTTCCTACGGATACATGGGAAACTCCAGCTTTCAAAAAACTTTGTGTGCTGCTATGAATCAGCGATCTCTCTGCCTCCTGCTTGCAGTGAGCCCAGGCAAGTTCCAACATAATTTGCCTCTAACACAGATACAAAGAGGAGTTACACATCCAAACCCATCATATGTTTGTCTAACTGTGCTGGATTTGCAGAGTTTTCCTTTTGGCCAATAAAATAGAAAAAAAAAAAGGTAATCCTCTCAACGTGCAGTGAAATCCTGGCTACGCTGAAACTGGTGGCAAATATCCCATTCACTTCAGTAGGGCCAAGAATGCAGTGATGACTTCTGGTCTTCGAAGCGGTTGAATGTGAAAGTTTAAAGCAAAGGATGTTTGTAAAGATGCTGCCTTAGTGGTCTGTCTAGAGCTAGTAGAGCTTTCTGACGGTAAACCACTATCAGAAAGAGCAAAAGTAGTAAAAGTGCTCTGAAATGCTCTGAAAGGGCTTCTTCAAAGAGCAGTTGAAGTTCAGGTAAATATTTAATAGATTTTAATGAATGAAACAATGCAGACTCCTATAAGAGACAAAAAGTAAATAGGATCTTTTGCATTCATTTGATGGTGGCTCTTGCTGCCTCTCAGGAAACAAGCAGCAATGTCTGCACCTACATCTGCATGCATCCTTGAAATATGTTCATTTCCTTCATATGCTGGTTGTAATAAACTGCCATCCTGTCTTCCACAGTACCTAAAATATAGGCTGACTTCTCCATCAAAATATTTTCCATTGCAGTAGTGCACTTTTCATCAAAGCTAAAACATTTCAAAATATATTGATATAAATGAACTCCACCCTCAAAGGCTTTCAGCACAAACATTGACTATTTCAGGAAAATAAAATTCATCATACATTACAAAACTTCATTTTGGCATTCTGAAATGATTATGCTATTTGTCTTCTATTCATTTTAAAATCTGCCATAACTTATGGCAAGTCATACACTACTGCAGCTGGCAGGAGAGCGAAACATAATGTAGTACATACTCCTGTCACAGCTGAAATATTATATTCATTTGTTGGGTGGTGCTATCTTTTTAAATTATTACTGTGAACTGCTGTATAACACTGAATGAAACATCTTTCCTTGATCGTAGTGTCTACTGTTTATTGCAAAGAACTGACACGTCACTCCCATCCAAGTATTTCCTGTTTGTTTTGGAAATGAGCAATTTGATAAACTATTTAAAACCGACAGAAATAGGAGTCATTTATATCTACAAGATAAAATACTTCAATGAAAGGTAAGCAGAAGCTGATACTAATGATTTTTCTTTTTTTTTTTAATCGCAGGATAAAATAAGCTGTGCCACTGAAGTCATAAACTGATTTCAAAATACTAAAAACAGTATTAAGAAGTATCAATATAAAAATGTAAAAACATAAATAAGAAATACGAAGAGTATTTTAAAAATTTAAACCAAAATCTTAAATTGCAAAACAACCATTGGGGTGTTGACAAAATATGTTTCAAATGTGATCTCTCTTTTGAGTCAGAATAAAAACAAATTTGCTGTGGAAAAATTTTGTGAACGCATAAATTCCATGTTTTGACCGGGACTAGTATCTACACAAACAAGTTAGAATAAAATTCCTTCTTGGAAAAAGCACCACATGGCTATAAAACAGCATGAGTCTGAGCAAGTATTCAATCAAAACTGCTTAAATTTGGAATGGTACTAATAAACCATGAAGGAATTTAGCCATTGTTCCAATATCAATTCATATATCATCACTATATGCAGTGTTAAATTATATATAGATTTTTTAATAGCCAGAAATGCTGTCCATCAGCATATCTGGGAAGTACAAATCAAAGTAAAACCATGTAATTGTATACAAACTATTTCACTTCACTCTTGCCAAGAAAAACTTTAGTGAAAATATTGGCTGCATGACCAATCAGTTCCAGCAGAATGGCTAGCACATCGGACCGTGAAGGAGGCTCTCCACCTGCGGTCCTTTCTCTTCCTGGCCCTGTGCTGGCTGCACATCTGTCTAGGACTGGGTGCGAGTCAGATCAGGCATTGGTGGCTGACAGTTTATATGACGTTCAGTTACAAGAAATCCATGACCACAGGCTATAAGCAACAGCAGTTGTGTTTCTGGTGCAAATACCAAATTCAGCAAAGAAGCTGCAAGGTGCCAGAAATGAAGGGCTTACCGGAGAGTATCTGCTGCTGGCTGGATGGGGGAAGCTGGATCATGGCCATTCTACGTAACACACGACTATGTATTGCAAATGGTATCACAGCAAAGAGGATTTTCATGTTTGCTGGGCTGGAAGCTGAACTAGGACTGGAATCCAGTTCCGAGGAGATGTAAACAACAGATGTAAAAAGGGTTACAGACTCCATCTTTTCCAGACAACTTATGCAAAATATATGTTCTTGATTTAGCTTCACTCCAAGTTCCTCACTGGCATCTTGTATGCACAGCAAGTGCAGCGAAATCAGTTTGGGCTGTCACTGCTTCAGTAGGATGAAGATGCTTTTTGCACTCTGCCATCTTTCTAAGCGCATAGCTCTTCTCTCCCAAATGAGTATCTCAAACAGTACAAGAAAATTTATTTTGAATAAATGGAAAAGTGGAGCTTTACTCTGATTATTTATTTATTTTTAACACTGGGGATGTTAAGAAAGTGGGTACATGAGCAAGCCCAGATAAGCACCCAACCATGTGGCTACAAAGACTGGCATTACGATCCCGTTGCTAGTGGGGACATTTGCCAAGGCAGGTAAGTACTGTTCTCTGAATGCTTGTATGCTCCTAGAGCCTGGCAGTCAGTCAATTCATCACTGTTGTCACTTCTTCTGGAAGATGTAGAATGTTTTTTCTGAAATTGGAGGCTGCACTTACGTGTCCCTTTCCCTCACCCCAAGACTGCTAAAATGTCAGCAGCATTATGAAGAGTTACCAGAAAGCACTGTTAGTCAGAAGGAGCTCACTCTGTCCAGGAGAGGGAAGGAGAGATGGCTGCAGTTACGGCCAAGGATATAGCTGACTATATTTGCTGGCAGCAGCTCATTTCCTTTCAGGCAAGCTAATATTTGTTTCCATAGCCAGCAAATACAGCCAGTTCTCACCCTCATCCCGGGAGGCGCAGAGCTGCTGCTGAATCAAGGTTGCACAAAGACGAATGAGCCCAAAGGGAAGGGGCAGGGAAGCGGAGACAGCTTACACTCGTAAAATGAGAAACAGAGTTAGAAGAATCACAGAAACAACAAAATCCATCTGCACTTTGGAAGGTTCTTCTATCAGCAGAGCCTGGGAAGTCCTTTCCCTCCAGTAATTCCTCTTACATATCATCCAAACCTCAAATTCCTCTCTGGAAATGAGTGTGGATGGGGCTATATTTCCCTGTGGTTATTTTTGAATGACTCAAAACTTTTGCCTCCCTTTTCCTTTGGGACTGAGGGGCTACATCAACCGCCAGCAAGTATTTGCAGTCTGTGTTTCAGTTCTGTGAAAGAAGTGGCATCTGGGACAACATGGCATAAGAGTGCCTTACAAGTCTCAGCTTTCTTTAATTGCAAACACATATACCATCAATACCAATCAAAGTTCAGCTCTTTGGTTAGATTAAGGGAGCCTAGCAGGGGGAAACAGAAAATGCATGGCTCCATAACAGATTCACTCAGATGTCCTGCCTTCTTCTTTAAGCTAGGCCACAGCAAACTGCCTCAAATCATCCTTGCTGTATTGCCAGAAATACCCAACACCTAATACACATTAGCCCAGGCAATCTCTAGCATGCTATTTTTAAGGCATGGCTGGTAACGTCTAGGGGGAGAAGACCACTGTTGGGAGCACCTGGTAGTCTCCAAGCTGGACCCACTTCTGAATGTAGCAGAAGAATCAGTGGTAGCAGATGCAGATAAGGCTGAGCAACACCTTCTTCACCAACAAGATCTCCCAGGCCTTCGTGCCTAGCTGTAACTGTCAAGGAAAAAAGAAACTCCTAAAAGTGGCAGACAATTAAGTCAGTGGTCTCTTGGGAAACCTAAATGCATACAAGTCCATGGAAGCAGACAGGATTTGCGGAAGTCTCCCAAAGGAGGTGGTCGTGATGTGTTGTTGTATGTCATCTTTATAATCTTCGAAAGGTCATGGAGATTGGGGGAGGTCCCCAGTGGCAGGAGAAAGAGAAATGTTGCATCCATCTTCAAAAAGAGCAAGAAGGACAATCTGGGAAACTACAGATTAGTAAGCCTCATTTTGATTTTTGAGAAAATCCTTGAGGAAGTCTTGTTGGCTGCTGGGCAGACGAAGGAGAAGAAGGTGACTGGGAACCAAGAATAAATCATGCCTGACAAACCTCAGTGCCTTGTGATGACATGACTACACCTGAGGATAAGATACCAGCAGTGGATGCCACTTAGCTCGATTTTAGGAACGCTTTTGAGCCCAAAGCATAGTAAACTATGTTAAAGATGGGATGTTACGGTCAAGGTGAGTGGACTGCTGGATGAGGGAAAAACTGGCTGAATATCAGGCTCAGAGGGTAGTGGTGAAGACCACTGACAGGTGAGATCTATCCTATTTTATACATTTATTACTGACCTGGAAGAGATGACAGGGTGCAATTTCATTCAGTCTGCAGATGAAACCAAACTGGGGAGTCTAGTCACTGTGCGTGAGAGCAGTGCTGGGACCTAGGGAGACTGGAGGAATGGCCCATCTGAAATGGTCTGAATTTCAAGAACAGGCGGAATATTCTGCACATGGGATAGAATAATCTATTGCAGTGGGACTAGCTGTCCAGGGAGCAGCTCTGCAGGAAGAGCTCTGGGGGCTGTGGGGGACAGCAAGGTGAAGAGTTGCCAGTAGTGTGCCCTCGCAGCAAGGTACATTGTAGCAGCTTCCTGGTCTGCATTAACAGGAGAACAGGCAGCAGACTGGAGGCAGTGGTTTTCTCCTTGGCACTGGTCACACCACATCTGTACTACTGCAGCCAGTGTTGGGCCCTTCAGTACCAGAAAGACAGACAGTCAACTGGAGAGATTTCGGTGGGGGGCCACCAGGACGGTCAGTGGCCATGTGAAGAGAGGCAGTGGGACCAGAGCTGGTTCAACCTGGAGACAAGATGGTGTCAGGGGCTCCTAAGAGCAGCCCATGGTACCTGCGGGGAGGGCATGGAGAAGATGGAGCTGGGCTCTTGCCAGTGGTGCGTGGTGGGAGGACGAGAGACAATGGGCATGAGATGAAACACAACAGGCTCAGACAGGATATAAGGAGAACTGGTTTCACTCCAAGGACAGCCAGGCAGTGGCAGAGGTTGTCCAGGCAGGTTGTGGGGATTTTCAAGACCCAGCTGAGAAAAATCTGAGCAACTTGGTCTGATCTCACAGCTGGCCTTGCCTGGAGCAGGAGGCTGGACCAGAGACCTCCGGAGGGTCAGTCCAAAACAAATTACTCTGCGTTATAATTTTGTTATCCAAGTGATTTTTGTCCTCTGATATTGCTTTACAGCATTTCTGCATATATTTCAATGTGTTTCTTTGCAAGTAATTTGACAACATCCATTTAATAAAAAAAAAATAGAAAAATTGAGCTTTACACAGGCAAGTATCTCAAAGGGGAAAAAAAAAAAAACAACAAAACACCTTTGCAAGCAAACCAGCTGCCTGTTACCAATTTTAAACTACACTTTTAATAGTAATACAGAGCAAAATTAGTAACCCTAAATTCAGAAAATTAAATGGCAACAGAAGAACCAAACTCCTCCATACCTGCACCTCTAAATAGCCTCCAGGAACAACAGTCAGGTGGTGCCTTGTCTTGTGTTCCTTACCCTGGGAAAGGTTTCTTGCTTCCACTGTATATGGCACATGGGCTGAACGTGGTGTATACTGCTGCTCCGTGCCTCATGCTGCTACCTACTCTTGTACTTCTCAAGAAACCCCAGACATCTGCAGATCATAAAGGAAAAGTTTGAATGAATGGATGTTTGCATATTTGTTCTGCAGTCCATGCTGATTTTGGCAGGTTTTGACCAAAAATTACTCTGTCAACAAGTATACCTGGTCTCTTTCAGTGAAGAAAACAGTATTACAAATGGCAACATGCAAACTCTGCCCTTCTATCAGTGTTTAGCAGAACCCTTCCCTCTCCATCACCACTATCCCTACAGTAACAGCAGAGCTGGTGAGTAACAGCTGGCTTTGCTCTTGGTCTCTGTGCTTTTGCCTCTCTGGGAGACCTCCTAAATTCACAACCTACAGCATTTTTCCAGGCCATCTAATGGAACTGCTTGCTCAGAAAATGATCCCTGCTAACTACAGCCAGTTAAGGCTGATCCCTGTCTGCTTTCAGGCCCTCCCCACAGGCCACCCCCTTTCACAGGCTCTGTGCATTAGTTGGGCTGGAAACGGGGCCGCAGCCACGGCTTGAGGCCTCGCTGCACTCTGTGAACAGCAGCAGATGCGTTGCCAGATTGTTAGGAAGATATTTTCAATCCCAATACTCCACCAGAGCACCTGCAATGAAACAGGCTAGTAACAGCGCTTGTTTGCTGAACTTCAAAACTGAAATGTGTGGAATATCCTGTCCATACATATGAGACTCTGCAAGCCAGCTGCATGCTGAAAAGTCATCTTCCAAGTGGAGAAAAGGGCAATCTATCCTCTGTTCTGAGAGGTCCGGTGGCTAATGCAAAGTCAAGTGCCAGGAAGGGTGGTATCGGCTGCCATAAGGTAGATTAGAGACTGGGACATCACAGAATCATAGAGTCATAGAATGGTTTGGGTTGGAAGGGACCTTAACAATCATCTGGTTCCAACTGCCCTACCTTCCACTAGACAAGGTAGCTCCCACATGACTGAGAACTAGGAACCTCAGGGCTGCCTGTGACCTGCTGCATCCTTGAACAGACACTTGCAATGGCTCAGGTAGGTTTTTGGGTAAGTTTATGAGGATCTCAGAAAGACATGGGCGCATATGTTTCTCAAGCAGAGAAAGCTGATTTTTCTGCAGGGGAGAATGATTTTGGAAGACCTGGCAGCCTGCAGTGACAAAAAAAAAAAAAAAAAAAAGATCAAAATCAGCTTGTTCCCTGATTCCCTGTGTCCCTGTGTCCTCTTCAAAGATACCTCCAAACACATTTTGGGCTAGATCTTTCCTTTACAGGAGTGCATGAGAGATGGAAGATTAAAATCACTGTCCACCATGGTCATTCTGTCTTCATTCCTCAACTGTTTTTGGCCTTTTACTAGAAGTTACCCAATACTTTCCATTATAAGGGCCTTATTACTTTGCCAGAGCTCAGTTATTCTAACTGTAATTTCTCCTGCTGGCTGGATGCCCCTGGCTGATTTTGTTTGGATCTCTTTTGATAATTTTTTGGAAAATTTTCAGTCATTTCCAAGAAAGAACCTAGGGGAAAATGTATATATTGTCTATGTCAAAAACTTATAGATGTTACGTTTCACAAACTCTTATTTCCCAGGCTTTGGAGCACAGTCCTGAAATCTGGTGAGTAGATGGTCCTTTCCTCCAGAATGTCCTTTTCTCTTTCCCAGTGGAAGCCTGCAGAGCATAGAAACAAGATATAAACCACAGATTTGCATAGTGAAGAGGATTTCAAGTCTGTAAGAGTTCTGCTTCACTTGTTGTAAAGGTCAGAGAGTGTGCCTGAGGGACAAGGCAGAAGAGGCAGGGGAAAAAAGAAATTCTTGTTTTCAGAGTGAGTGTCTTCAGTGCTATAGAACAAGACTGACTCTGCCAGAGAGTTCCTATGTGATGAGAGCGGCTGTGTGGGGTCGGCTTGGAAGGGAGTTGGTTTTCTTCACAGCAGCCCATGCAGTGCTGTGCTTTAGATTTGTGACCAAACCAGTGTCGATAACACCAAGGTTGTAGAGACTGCTGAGCAGTGATTGCACGGTGTCAAGGCTGCCGTTGCTCCTTGCTCTGTCCCTGCAGCAAGTAGGCTGGGGGAGGGTGAGAGGCTGGGAGGGGACACAGTTGGGGACGGCTGACCCCAACTGACCAAGGAGATGTTCCACACAGGCAGCACCATGCTCAGCAAGAAAACAGGAAGGGTTTTTTGCCAAAGTAGTCACTGCTCTGAGACTGACTGGGCATCTGTCTGCTGGTGGGAGGTGGTGAGAGATTGCCTTTGCATCAGTTGGTTTTTCTTGGTTTTGGGTTTTTGTTTTTCCCTTCACTTATTAAACTGTTTTTATCTCAACCCACGGGTTTTTCTCACTTTTTCCCTTCCAATTTTCTCCCCCGTCCTGTTGGTAGGGAGTGAGCAAGCGACAGGGTGGGGGCTGAGCTGCTGGCTGTGGTCAACCCGCCACAGCAACTCACCAACACCCAGCTCATCCTAGCTTGTCACTATCCATGTTTTTTCTCAACAGTCCTGATAGGAATCCTATGGTGTCATTTGCAGAAGTGCTGAGTGCTCACCCCTGCCATGGAAGTCATCTTGACATCAGTTGACTATTGATCAATAGGAGTAAGTATGTCTTACCAACAATCCCAAACACATACAGGTAAGTTAAGGTCACATGGGCAATCTTTCTTCTGGCATTTGCTAACTTGTGCATACTTGATTTCATAACCTCAGAAATGTTCTTTGACAGCAATTCTTTGTGTATGGCATCTATGCTGTCTGACAAAATGAAAATACATGGGATGTCTCCAAAGCTTAATTAATAATTCAAGTGAATATCTAATGCCATGTAATCTATCTGAAAGAAGACAGACACACTGCATTGGAAGCAACTGCTGATAACAAGATCTCAGAAGCAATATGCAAGTGGCTATTTATTACTACCTGTCTTTTGATCCATCTGTTCCCTTTGAAATCTGTTTAGTCTAAAAAGCAAGAGCACTGTAAACTTGGTACATAAGACTGAAAATACTTATTAAAGTGGCTATCATTTATTGTCATTTGGCTATCGTCTACTGTCATTATACCTCAGCAAGCAAAACTTCAAAGTTTCAACATACTGTATAAAGAGTAATTTACATAAACTACAGATGTGTTCTACACAGTAAGAAAAATACTTTACATTTGGAATCATGATGTTCCCAGATTTTCAAAGTTTTTTTCTGCACTTTTTGGGCCCAACTCAGAGATGAAGATTTGTAATTTAATATTCCCCTGATCCTACTTACACCCACTTGTTGAAGCATCAGGGAGTCCTGGTGGGTGTAACTCACAAGCTGAAGAGCCAAAATACATTGTAATAATGTTAACTTAATGTAAGGAGCATGCACTGTCTTTTTATTTGCTTTTCTTGCTATGTCCGTCTCTTATGCCCAAGCAGTGTACAAGGAACACTCACTTCGCATCTGTTTGACCATGAGTTTGCACTACATGTAGTGACCATGTAGTCTGCACTACAAGGCAAGAGGACAGGAAGACCATGAATTGGAAGTGCCATGAGGATCATACTGACACAACCAGCAAATCTGGGGAGAAGACATACTTCAATGTAGTGTCGTGTCAGCGTCTGATGAAAAATTAGGCAATAAGCCAGCTTCCACTCTCTCTAGTGTCAGGTGACCTTACGAAGGCACCTCTTCACATCACCATAACTCCAGGAGAACTTCACAGCTGAACAGGAGCATGCAGAACATGCCTGGCCATCCCTGAACTGTACACAAATTGCATGGCATGTAACCACAGCTTTAGGATCCTCTCCTGGGCTGACAGAGCCAGCTTCTGCAAGGAGATTGCTGCTTGCAGGCTCCCGCTGAAGATAGCTGTAGGCAGAATGTCACTGGCATTTGGACAGCCTCAAAACATGGCTAGATGCTCACGTCCTTCCATCAGCATGAACCAAACCATGGCCAGTATCATTTTGATATGCTCCAACCACAGAGCTGGCCCAGTCAGACTTTGGGCAGCGAGAAATTATTTCTGAGGAAAGCAGAATTATCTTACTGTGTGTGTTGAAATAAATGAGCACTGTGAACAAACAAAATGTTATTGCTAATCTATAAAAAGCTACTTCTGCAAGCATCCTAATAAAATCTGGCATTAATTATTTGGTCTTAGTTCTGCTGTCTTCAACAGATAAGCATTCTAGCAGTAATGGAATTATTCTTCATTGTGTGAAGTTTTGGTGCACAAAAGTCAATTTTGTATTGGCCTAAGTGTTCAGCAGATGCAGTAGCTACAGGGTTTTTTTTTTTTTTTCAGTAATTTTGGCAAAATACTGTGCAAGGAAATTGGATTATAAATTGCCAGAATAAAATTTCCTAAGTTTTCTGACCCAGAAATAATCACTCGTCACTCAAAATACACACACACACAGACAAAAACCACAATTATGTGTTTCATCAAATATAAAAAAAATATAAAATATAAAACAGTGCTCCCTATATATTGTCTGTAATAACTGTACTTTTATTTGCATTCTAGCAGTTTGCTTTTCTTTAAATTCAGGGCAGAGTGCCTGTCAAGTACATTCTAGAGCCTTGTCGTGTTATCCTTCCAGGAAGTTAAGTTTTTAAAGGAAAAAGGTCATAGCAATTGACAGAAAAAAAAAAGAACTGGTGCAAGGGCCTTAGCATTATCAATGTTCAAACCATATCTACAACAAAAGTCTGTCTCTCTGAGTAACTTCTGCATACTGAAGAGATAACCAGGTGCTTTGCTGCTTTCAGAATTTCCCCCAGCTTCCCAGCTAACCAAAACAGGAAAGGGAAAACAAACAAAAAAATGCCTCACTTGTCAGAAACAAGTCTAGATAACTAAATACTTCCAAATTATGATGCTAATTACAAAGATTAAGGGAAGGCTTATATGTGGATTTAACAAAATTATCAGTGAGTAACTTCACCATTTGTGGATTTAACAGAATTATTAGTAAATAACTTCACCATTTGCTCAGGATCATTTGCAATCTTATTACCCAGATCCAAAGATAGTATTTTTGCTCTGGGCACAGATCCAAAATGGTCATTAACAACAATATGAAATTGTTGTGGAGAAAAAGATTTATCATTAAATATGTTATAACACTCAACTCTGACTTTTCAAATGCACATTTTGTATTGAGCCCAAATGGTACTTACTTCAGACAAATGATCTTCCACATATGGTTCCTGTGTCACATGCGGTTCTCTTCAATGATGCATTCAATTCTTTTTCAGGTTTTTCTATTTAATTGTTGTTCTTTGCATTGCATTTGGGCTCAGTCTATTAGAATGCTGTCATAGAATCACAGAATCACCCAAGTTGGAAGGGACCTTCAAAGGCCGTCTAGTCCAACTCCCCTGCAGTGAACATGGACACCTACAGCTGGATCAGGTTGCTCAGAGCCCTGTCCAGCCTGACCTTGAAGGTCTCCAGGGACGGGGCATCCACCACCTCTCTGGGCAACCTGTGCCAGTGCTTCACCACCCTTATCATAAAAACCTTTTTCCTTATATCTAGTCTAAATCTCCCCTCTCTCGATTTGAAACCATTTCCCCTAGTCCTGTCACAACATACCCTGCTAAAGAGTCTGTCCCCTTCTTTCTTGTAGCCCCCCTTTAGATACTGAAAGGCTGCTATCAGGTCTCCCCGGAGCCTTCTCTTCTCCAGACAGAACAGCCCCAGCTCTCTCAGCCTGTCCTCACAGGGGAGGTGTTCCATCCCTTGGATAATTTTTGTGGCCCTCCTCTGGATGCGCTCCAACAGGTCCATGTCCCTCCTGGACTGAAGACTCCCCATGTGGACGCAGCACTCCAGCTGGGGTCTCACCAGTGCAGAGCAGAGGGGCAGGATCACCTCCCTTGCCCTGCTGGCCATGCTTCTTTGGATGCAGCCCAGGATGCGGATGGCTTTCTGGGCTGTGAGGGCACACTGCTGGCTCATGTCCAGCTTGTCACCCACCAGTATCCCCAAGTCCCTTTTTGGCAGGGCTCTGCTCAATCCTTGCATCCCCCAGCTTGTATTGATAGTGGGGGTTGCCATAGCCCAGGTGCAGGCCCTTGCATTTCACTTTGTTGAATCTCATGAAGTTCTCCTGGGCCCACTACTCCAGCCTGTCTAGGTCTCTCTGGATGGCATCCCATCCCTCAGGAATATTGACTGCACCACGCAGCTTGGCGCCATCTGCAAACTTGCTGAGGGTGCACTCGATCCCACTGTTGATGTCATTGATGAAGACACTGAAGAGCATCGGTCCCAGAATGGACCCCTGAGGGACACCACTTGTCATTGATCTCCATCTGGACATGGAGCCATTGACCACCACTCTCTGGATGCGATCTTGCAACCAGTTCCTCATCCGTTGAACAGTCTACCCATGAAATCCCTATCTTTCCAGTTTAGAGAGAAGGATGTTATGGGGAACCATGTCAAAGGCCTTCCTGAAGTCCAGATAGATGACGTCAGTGGCTCTTCGCTTGTCCACCAATGCAGTTATGCCATCGTAGAAGGCCACTAGGTTGGTCAGGCAGGACTTGACCTTGTTGAAGCCATTCTGGTTGTCTCGCATCACCTCCCTGTCTTCCACGTGTCTTAGCACAGCTTCCAGGAGGATCTGTTCCATGATCT
>VXAV01008653.1:0-10206 GCA_013399715.1 Alectura lathami
AGCATTTTCCATGGGCGAGGGGAAGGCACGCGGCTATTTTGGGGCGTGGGATTCTTCCTCCCGCCACCAGGACAGGTGGGGGCCCGATTTAGCCCAGCTGGGCCGCAAATAGCGCGGGGAGGACACGCGGCTCCCTCCTGCTGGCAGCCCCCGAAACACCCCCAGGGCCCCCCAGCCTCCGGGGTGACACCATGGGGGACAGGGCTGTCCCCACCACCGCGGGCAGGCCCGCGCGCCCCGGCCATCGCCACGCTGGGGACACTCGGGGCCACCTGTGGGGTCCCCAGCGGTGCGTGGGGACACAAGCCTGCGGCGTGTCCTGTCCCCCACAGCAGCATCCAGGCCACAAGTCCCCGCCATTACAGGGGGTGACAGCCCCCAGGGACACCCAGCTCCAGCCCCGGGACCCTGTGGCCAGCAGAGACCCCCAGGGAGGCCGGGGCTTTGTGCTCGGGTACACTCACGCTCAGCAAAACACAAACTCTCTGCTCCTGTTCTTAGTGCTTTCCTACCCCAAACTGGCTGGGGCTCGGTTCCCATCCCCTCTGCACCCAGAGCACACACCCTCTGCAGCACAGACCCCAGCCCCAAAAGCCACCGAGTGCCTGGTCTGGGGGCACGAGGCCAGCCAGGGGCTTGGCTCCATCAATGGGGACGCAGCGGTGTCCCCGTGATCGGGGCGGGGGATGCAGGATGAGGAGGAGGATGCTCTGCAGGGCCAGATCCTGCAGCATAGCCAGGGCAGCAGGAAGGGACATCGCTCAGCCACGGTGCCCAGCTCCGCTTTTAATGGCTCCAGAGCCTGAAGCCCAAGGACCCTCCCTGGTGCCCGCAGTTGAGAGCTGCCTCCAGCCCTGGGGGACACGGCAGAGCCATCGGGGAGCAGCACGGGACCTCAGTGACCTGCAGGGGAAGCCCAGGCAGCCCTGCCCGATGCTCTCCGGTCCTTTCCTTGGGGCATCGTCCGGACACGGAGCGGCACGGCACGGTGAGGTGTGGCACGGCGCAGTGCTCGCTGCCCTCTCCAGGAGTGGGGGGGCTCAGGCTGCCCTGCAGCCCCCGCCGTCCTCGTGCCGTGCCAGCAGCGACATGCGGGAGAAGGTCCTGGCGCAGGCGTGGCACCGGTACTTCTTGACGCCCGAGTGGGTCTGCAGGTGGGCGCGGAGGTTGGAGCGGTCGGCGAAGGCGCGGCTGCAGTGGGGACAGGCGTAGGGCTTCTCCCCTGTGGGACAATGTGCTCAGGGACCCGCATCCCACCGCAGTCCCCCCGCTCCCGTGCTGCTCCGGGATGCTCCATAGCCTGCATCCCTTTGTGCAAGAGGGGAAACGGAGGCAGGGGGCTGAGGGAGGGGCAGGGGTCCCTACCTGTGTGGGTGCGGAGGTGGCCCTGAAGCAGCCAGGGCCGGGAGAAAGCTTTGCCACAGAGGTCGCAGACGCAGGGCAGGGTGTGGGTGCGGATGTGCAGCTTCAGGGCGCCCAGGGTGCCGTACGCCCTGCCGCAGCGCGTGCAGCTGAACCAGCGCTGGCTCAGCCCCGGGAAGGGGTGGCGGGGCTTGGGGATCCCCGCCTCGGCCGCCCCTCCGAGCCGGTTGAGGGTCTGGTTGTCCTTCAGGGGGGTGCCCGGGCTGTGGGTGCTCAGTTGGGTGGTGGGAGGGGGTGTGGGGCCGAGCACCTCCCTGCAGGTGGAGCACGAGCTGTCAAGATCTGTGGGGGCAAGATGAGGAGTGAGGGTCTGTCCTGGTCACCAGAACCCCACAAAGTTACCCCTGGTGAGGTCTCATCCGCATATCTCTCCATGTCCATCCCCAAAACAGGATAGAGATGGTCCTTCCCCCCCCCAAAAAAAGGGAAATAGGGATGTCACAGGCACCCCCAGCGCCCAGGGGTTGGCACATCTGGGGCTGGATGGACCCCAAAATCTGAACACCCCTGGGGCACCGTGGCCAAGAAGCACCCAGCAACCTGCTCCAGTCCCCCAAAACTATCATGGGGACCCTCATATGGGCAGGGAGGGTTGGAGGGGGGGTGCCACACACACAGCCCCGGGAAACCCCCCCAGAGACCAGTCCGGATGCAGGGTCCCGGTGTTCCCAGGGCAGCCTTACCGCGGGCATCGAGCTGGCCGTAGTTGGGGACATGGGTGCTGGAGCGCTTCTTCACCAGGAAGGAGCGGGGCATGGCCGGGCAGGCAGGGCCAGCAGGCGAGGGCCGTGTCCCCGCCGCGTCCCCGTCGTGTCCCTGCAGAGCCAGCAGGTGCCATAAGGCCCCTGGCTCATTAGCATGGGCAGCCCCCGGGGAGCCCCAGGGCCAACCGCTGCCCGAGGGCTGGCCTTGGCCGCCAGCACACCCCGCTGCAGGTGCAAGGGACAGCAGCGGGGACAGCCCTGTCCCCTGGCACAGCCACCCCGAACACCCTGCGGATGGACTCCTGCTGCCTGCAGCATCCCCCTGACCTGGGATGGGGACAAACCTTGCCCGGCCAGGCTGGGTGGCACCAGGCATTACCCCCGGGTTAGGGCAGAGCAGGTGGCTCAGCGTGTGGGGACCCCTGGGCTCCCCTTTTCCCTATGCAAAATCTCGTGGGGTCTTTTTGGCAAGGGCCAGGGAGCAGACAAGGCAGCTCCTCAGTGTAAGCAGCCCTGCCCGTTTTGTCCCAAAGCCTTTTGCAAAAGCCCCTGGGGTGACAGCTGGGACAGGAGCCACGCTCTGCCTGACACTTCCTGCATGGGGGGACCCTCATGGGGGCTCCCCGTGAGGCCAGAGGCAGGGTGGGCACAGGGACAATGCGGAGCTGCCTCTGAGGACCTGTTCACCCCAGTTAAATGCTCACCACCCACCAGCAGCCCAGGCCCAGACCGAAGGCTGACCCAGAGCAGGGAGCAGCCCTAGGCCTGGGCTGTGTCCCCGGTCACCCTGCTGGTCCCCAGGGCTCGCTGGAGGAGGCTGTCCTACAACCAGGACCTGCAGCAAAACACCCGGGCGGGAGGACAGGGTGGAGGAAGAAACTGAGCAGAGCCCTCCTGCTCTGTGCTGTTGTCCCAGGGGAAGCCCAGCAGGCTCACGGGGCATGGAGCCAGGACCCCTCCCCGGGACACCCAGAGCCCGGGACACCCAGAGCAGGGCCACCCGTCACAGGGCCACCCGTCACACCGCCCTGGCCTGCAGCCAGCAGGGCTCTGGGGACGGCAGCTCCCGCGCGCTCCTGCGAGTGCCAGGACACGCTGCCAGAGCCGGGCGGCCACGGGGCTCCCGTGGGGTCAGGTGGTGCAAGAGCATGGCCAAACCCTGCCCTTAACGGCAGGAATTAATAAGTCAGGGTGAAAAGGAGCCCTTCGCCTGGGGAGGGAGCAGCACAGCCCCGTCCCACGCCACCGGAGCCGAGCGCTCCCCACCGAGCCCAGGCACCCCCGCCGCAGGGCACAGACTGCACGCCAAGGCTGCCCGTGGATGAAACTGCCTTTATTGAGAAAAATGGTTTGCTACAAATACGTTTGTTTTTTTTTTTTTTTTTTTTTTTTTTTTTTTTTTTTTAAATATATTTTTTTTNCAAAAAACAGTATGTCTCGTTAAAAGTTCTAGTCGTTATGCAAAAAGTCAGGGGTAACATCGACGAGCACGGCCGGCAGGAGCCCGGCACCCTGGCACGGCCCCGACCCTGCGCCAACAGGGCAAGAAGCAGGAGCTGCCCTAAAGTGCTTTACAAAAGCAGCTGCTGCTGCCCCTGCTCCGACATCGCTGGGGCAAAAAAGAGGAGGAGGAGGAAGGAGACAGAGGCATTTAACAGCTCTGCCCCAGATCATCCGAGGCAGGCAGCGAGAGCTCCGATGGAGAGCAGTGTGGGGGTGCAGAGCCCTCTGTCCAGAGAGGGGACAGGGTAGCCCAACCGGGTCCCTTCCAGATGCCCCTGCTGCATCCCACTGGGAGCAGGGAACGCCGAGGGTGCGGTGCTGGCTGGGGAAGACCCCGCTCCCCCCGGCTCCTCCTGGCTGCAGGGAGGGAGCGGAGCAGCCCCAGCCCTTTCCCCGGGGTCAGAGAGCACCGGCCCTCTGCCAGGGGAGTGGACGCCTCTGCGCCCATCCCAGGGGGCTGCCAGCAGCACAGGGGAGCCCACGGCCCCCAGACCACTCGGTACTACTTCAACAGTATTGCTAGAGCAGGGCTGGAGGGAGCCAGGACTCTGAGTGACCACAAAAGGATGCTTCCCCGAGTGGGGACGCAGGCAGCAGCCCGGCCCCACTGGCAGAGGTATGAGGACTGCAGGCATCCCACAGCCCCAGCGGCAGTGGTGGCATGTCCCAGCAGCATCCCATCATCTGGGAGGCCGCATGGGTCCAGCAATCCCAGACCGGGATTGTGTCTGCTTCCTGCAGCGCAGAGCACGGCCGGCACCCCTCGGGGGCAAACCTCAGGGCTCAGCTGCGACAGGCTCCTCGGGCCCCCCCAGCAGCCCTTCAGCGCACAGCGGGGGCTGCTGCCCCTCCTGAGCACCCTTCCCAAACCCACCTCTGCAAAGCCCTGCTGGGAAGAGGCGCGGCTGGGCGGCAGGATTAGTGCCGAGGTCCGCAGCTGTCCCCTCACCGCCTCCACGCTGCCAACGCCAGCCAGCCTTGGGCCGCTCCCCTCCTCGGTGTGACCCTGCAGAGCGGCAGGGCACTGGCGCACAGCTCCCCTCTCCCACCCTCGGACTTGGATGGAAAGGGACGTCTGCCGCATGGGGACACTGCTCCGCCGTGCTCAGGGTGGTGGCAGCCAGCCTGAAGCAGGGCAGAGGTCCCCCTCCCACCCGCACCCAGCGGGGCGCAGGGGAAGGCAACCGTGGGGCGCAGGGTCCTGCTGGCCTGGGTGGGCTGCGGGGCAAAAGGGAAGGGCGAGAAGAAAGCCTTCTGCCCGAGCACCACGCAGACACCGTGCGTGCTCTGCAGGTGCCTTCTGCCACGCTGGGTACGGGGAGGCCACGGAGCTGCTCCCAGAGCAGCATATGCCACAAGCGCCCTGTTCCCAGGCACAATCCCATCCTGCAATCTCATTCCAGGGGACAACATGCTCCGTTAGGGCTGGCAACCTGCACAGCCACCACAGGCAGACGTGCCCAGGCGTCCCCGCACACCTGTCAGCCAGACACAATCCAGCTGCTCCTCGCTGAGCACCAGCTGGCGGCACCAAACCTGCAGCAAACCCCTCTGGCTCCTCCCTGCACGCCCGCAGACGAGCTGCCCCTGCGGGTTACACCCAGGCCAGCTCTGCCCGCAAGGGTTAACGCTGCCGCTGCAGGAGCGCGAGGCCTCTTGGGGAAACCCTCACTGCCATGCCACGGGGTTACACCAGCGCTGCGGGTTTGGAGGAACACCAGACGCGGGCAATTGCCAGCAGAGTTTTCGCAAGCGCTGCCTGCCCGGCTGCACCCCTTGCTCCCGGCTCTGCGCTCCAACGCTGCTCGCTGTGCAGCGGCGAGATTTGGGAGGACCAACCTGCAGGCAGAGGAAGGAAGCCCACCCGTCAGCGTCACACCAGCACCCACAGCTCAGAGCGCTGCTAGAAGCTGGCTACGAGAAGCTGCTCCACGCGGAGCACCCGGTGAGAAGCCGAGGAGCCCGGCCACAGGGTTAGCAGCTCCGAGAGCGCAGCGTGGCTCTCAGAGGACACCAGCGGGGCTGGCTGTCCTCAAAGGGCAGCCCCACGCCCCGCTGCCCGGTCCTCTTCCCAAAGAGGAGCCGTGGGGCCGGCCGTGCCCCTGGTCGACGCGGTGCGGTGCTGCGCTGCCTGCACGCCCGCAGAGGGAAGCTGACGACAGGACGGGATGGCCCGGAGATGAGAGAGGAGGAAACTCAGTGCTGGCCATGACCCAGGCAGAGTTCCACCTGCAGAGGCCCAGGGTCCAGCTCCTCCCTCCCACCCGGTTTCAAATCCACAGCATGTTTTGTTTCTTTTTTTAAAAAATATACTTTCTCAATAATGTTCCATAAAAATACTTGTCCCCAGTGACGGATATTGCAGTGTGAAGAGTCAACAGCTTCTCTTCCCGCTCTATAAAACGCCGACGAACGTAGAAAAACGCAAGAGCCCAGTGTCACAAGAGCCGGTACAAAAGGAGGAAGGTTTCGCTGGGTGCAGGACAGTCCACGGCTCCCACCTGCTGCCATCACGGCACACACGAGGGTGAGTCTTGCTCTGGGATTCAGCCCAGCGTTTGGACTGTGCAGCAGCAGCAGCAGCAGCTGGAGGAGGAGGAGGAGGAGGAGGCAGCTCTGCCTGCAGCGTGGGGGACAGGACAGAGCGACGTCTCCAGAAATAGCCTCATAGGGTTTTTTATTTAAAAAAAAAAAAAAGAAAACACTCCGTGCTGTTTTCTTCCTTTTCAAAAAAAAGGACGTGGACGATCGCAGTTGGAAAGTAGGGCATTTCTGCAGGAAACGCACCAGAGTTTCACGTACCTACCGAATTGCAACAAAGAGCATGAAGACAAACGGTGCCAAAAAGCATCTAATAATAAATAGATCGGGGTGCAGGTACACACTCCGTGTCGGGTACGAGACGCCCAGCCGAGGGACGGCCCCAGCCCTCGGGCACGGGCTCCTCTCTCCTCCCAGCAGCGCGTGTCTCTGCTCACTTTGCAGTCCCAGCATGCCGCCGAGGCGTCTCCAGCTTCTTCGTGGAGGTGGGATCGGCCCGGAGAGATGAGGGGAGAGAGGCAGCGGCTCTCGGGGGGCCACAAGCTCCGTGCCTCCCCAGCAGGAAGGCTGAGTGTGCAAAAAAGGGGCGTGAGAGGGGGGCCAAAGCGAAGCTCCACGGTAGCCCTCAGTTCTCGGAGAGAGACAGAGCCAGGGCAGCCTGCAACGCTGCCTCCTCATCGATGTTGTAGTCCTAAAAACAGAGAGGGGCTGGTCAGGAGGGGCATGGTGGGACCTCCCTGCCGGCCCCGAGCAGAGGGACGGCCACGGGAAGGAGCCCTTCCCGCTCCGCGTCGTGCCTGAGCACAGCCCGACCACACGCAGAGGGTCCGCGGCCCCCCGAGAGGACGGCCGCTGTGCTGCAGCCTGACCTCCAAGCCCGAGGCTGCGCTGCTCCTCTCCCTCTACTCGCGCTTCCCCACGTGAAGCCTTGAAGAAAAAGGCTTTTGTATTACAGCTCCTCAGGGGAAGAGTTTAATGGAGCACGTGGAGGGAAAAAAAAAACAAAAAAAAAAACACGTTCACGGAGATGGACAACATTTCTCTCTGCTCATCTTGGGGTGACTTTTTCCTTGGCACGTGTCTGACAAGGATCAGCTCGAACACCCAGGAGCTCTCCCAGGTGGGGCTACGTGTGCTGCGTGCATCCCGCAGAGCCTGAAGGAGGAACCGTCCCCGTGCACCCCTGGACGCGCTGTGCGCCAGGACGGGCTGATCCCGGCACACGAGCAGGGCTGGGTTTTGCCTCTCTCCCGGCTCACGGCCGTACTCACCACGAAGGTGTCATACGAGAACTTGTGCCGGTGCAGGAGGTGCTGCAGGAAGTTCGCGCTCTTGTAGCTGGGGTCCCCCCAGGGCATGGCTGAGCAGACCGGGCACACCTGCAGCGGGCAGGGACAGGGAGCTGTGAGCTGCGGGCACACAGCCACCTCCAGCTCCCCCGGGGGAGCTGGCGCGGCCGCAGCACTAGGAGAGGCGAGCGGTGGTCCCCCTCCCTGGGGCAGGCTGTCCTGCAGTGCACGTGCCAAGAGCCTCCGCCCTCTTCGCGGATCCCTCCGTGCACGAGGCCGCTGGCGTGTGGCCCAGCCTGCTTGCAGCTTGCTGACGAGCTGAGCGTGCGTGTGTGAGCACCTCCGAGGTGGTGCCAGAGCTTCCCCGCCTCGGTCAAACCAACAGGGATGGGGAGAGCAAACCCAGCAGCTGCCAGCTCGCAGGCAGAGCGGGACAGAGGCAGCTCGCTCCAGAGAGCCTCTAACGAGGCCAACAGGGGCTGCTCCCCACTCCCCTCCAAAGAGATTTAGAAGGGACTGAAGAGGAAACACGGCTGTACTTTCCGTCTAGCAGCAGCTCCGCGTGCCGGCGGCTCAGGAAGCAGCAGCCGCTGAGGTAGGTTTGGATTTCCACCTGCCAGCCCCACCCAGAACCCCCCCAGCCGCGCTCACCACTTTGTTGGGGTCGTTGCGGTGGTTCTCCATGCAGTGCTTCACCAGCTCCTGCTGGTCCAGGTTCCGGGCCCCGCAGTACGGGCACACGAACGTCGAGCGATTGGGGATGTTGCTGGAGAGAGGGAGGACAGGCTCAGACCCCTGGGAAGGGTTGGGATCGACTCCTTCCAAAGTGACCCAGCCACCCCTGCTGCTCCCCGTCCTGCTTTGTCCCACCCGCCCGCGGCAGAAGGCGGACCGGACCGCTCCCACCGCGGCTATGGGCTCGACCACCCCGATCTGGTCCGGCCCTCCTTGCTGGCCGAGGGACAGGGCAGCGCCAGGGCTGCCGATGGCAGCAGGAAAAGCGTGCTGACGTTGCTTGCTGTGAACTGCCTGGGATAAACCCACGCTTGTACCTGGGGATCGGCTGGGACGTGGGGACCACCGGGACGAACTTGGGGCAGTTGGCCATCTGCTCCTGCACCTTCGCGCAGGACGAGACGTGAGACCGCATTTTCGCTAGGGTCACCTGGAGGAGGAGAGGCGAAACATTCCTGCGCGCTGCGCGAACACGTTCCCCCGCCACACCAAGCACAGAGCCTCCGGGCTTTACCTTCTTGCTGCAGCCTCTGCAGGGAGCCTTGTAGGACGAGAGCTGCTTCTCCACGCTGGAGGCCTTCTCCACCTTCTTGGGGTCGAAGGGCATGCGGCAGAGCGGGCACAGCGGGGACGGCACCTGGAGGCAGGGCTGCAGGCATTCCCCGCAGAACCTGGGGGCGGGGAGAGCAGCCCAGAGTGGGACCCCAGCCCCGCGGCAGGACAGGGGGCTCGGTGGGGAGCCCCGCGCACCTCGGGCAGCCCCAAAACCCAGAGGGCAGCGCCTCCACGGGGGGCACCGGGAGGAACTGGACAGATTGGCAGCTCGGGAAAGGGTCAGGGGGTGTCAGGCACAGCCCGAGCCCCAGAGGAGCTGCCTGTCCTTCAACCACTGCTCCTCGCACGTGCCACGGGGCTCCCTGCGCGTGCGGCCGCCGCTCGGAGGCTCGTGGCCGGGAGGAGACGGCCCAGATCCGAGCGGAGCTGAAGGACACCGGGCGCTGAGCACGCGACGAAGCGAGCGAGCGAGCTCCAGCGCCACGGCCCGGCTCGCCTCCTCCCGAGGTCCTTACGCCTGCGGGAGCACCGAGGAGAAACCAGGGCAGCAGGGAGGAAGCCCCCGGAGCCGCGCGGAGGGGAGGGCTGAGCGCCGTGCCGCCTCCTGCAGCCCCCTCGGTCCCCACAACTCAAGCGCCACAGTGTCCCCGTCCCCTGCCCGGGCCCCCTGCCCAGCCCACGCCACCAGGACGCGGGCACGCAGCGCTGCTGAGCCTCCGCAGCCGGTCCCTGTCCCCTTCACGTGACGGCAGGGAAGCTGACACGGATGTCACCTCCGGGGGTTCCCAGGCGGCCTCGTGACACACTTAGGAGGCCCCGAGCTGAGGAGGTGTGTGGTGGATGGGGGGGGAGTGACTGCAGGGGGGTCCCTTCCTCCAGCTCCCCGCCGCTCCCATGCAGCCTCAGCCAGGCCACGGCACAAAGAGCCCAGGGTGGCCCAAAAAGTGGCACAGAGGAGGTGTCACCAACACCCCAAACCCACCCATCCCCGGTAGCAGGGGAGCCAGGGCGCAGCTCAGCCAGCGTGTGCTGCTGTGGGTGTCGGGGGGCAGGAGGGGGTTCCAGCCCAAGACCACCACTGGACCAGCCAGGGAGAGGAAGGTGCTCGGAGGAGACCCCAGGACACCCCCTGCTTCCCGCTCAGCTCCAGGGAGGGACAGCAGATCCGGGTGCAGGCAGAGGATGGGGGGTCCTGGAACCAGTTGGGGTGCAGGATGGGGTCCCAGTACCGGCTGAGGAGCGGGATGGGGACCCAGCGCCCTCTGGAGTGGGATGGGATGGGGGATCCCAGCGCTGGCTGGGGTGCAGGATGGGGGCCCTGGTGTGGTATGAGACCCGAGGTGGGATGGGGGTCTCGGTACTGGGTGAGTCATGGGATGGGGATCCTGGTTGCGGGGGAGGCGTGGGATGGGATGGGATGGGATGGGATGGGATGGGATGGGATGGGATGGGATGGA
>VXAV01008653.1:46528-58969 GCA_013399715.1 Alectura lathami
GCTGGGGGCGGCCGTGGTGGGGGGCTCCGTCCCCCCGGTGCACGGAGCTCTGGGGCCCTCGAGCTGCCGGTGCACCGTGCGCAGCTACAGCGGAGCGCGGAGCTCTGCGCGCCCTGGCGCGTTGCGCCCTGCTGCGCTGGGGCTTGGGGCTCCGGTAGCCCGGGTCTCGGAGCCCCGATTTCCCTGGGGCATGGGGTTCTCCTACCGCAGGGCACAGAGCGTCAGCACCCTGGCCACGGAGCTGTGGTAGCCCGGGGCTCGGAGCCCCTATCTCCCCGGCGTATGGAGCTTTGGTACCCTGCAGCCTCCATCCCCCCGCATCCTGCTGCCGTGGTACCCTGGGTCTTACAGCCCTGATCCCCCTGGCGCATCACGCCCTGCTGCACTGGAGCACGGGGTTCTGATACCTCCAGCCCCCGAGCCCCAGTTCTCCTGGTGCATGGAGCCCCGATCTTCCAGTCCATGGAGCTCTTGTACCCCGGGGCACTGAGCATCAGCTCCCCAGTCCCTGGAGCTCGGGTAACGCCAGGCTCTGAGCCCTTGGTCCCTGGGGCCCAAGCAGCCACAGGGCACGGTGCCCCGGTGCCTCTGAGCACGGAGCCCTGGGGCCCTGCCCAGGGGGAGCACTTCCACCCCCTTCCCTTTCCCCGCCCGGTGCCTTACAGAGACAGCAAGCTCATCAGGACCGAACGATTTCCTGCCCCTCTGTCCCCTGTCGACACCGGTGAACGGCTGGAACTGCATCTCGTGTTTGTTCCAGCCGTTGCTTTGGGTTTGCATCGGGGAACACCAGCACAGCCACAGCGCTTCTGGGCCAGCTCCTGGTGGCACCGGTTTGTGGGGCAGGTCCGCACGGCTCCTGTCTCCACCCAGCGTGGGGAAAGCCATGTGCCCGTGCAAAACGCACTGTGCTCAGGAGACATACTGCCGGATGGTTACAGATCTCCTCTTCCATCAGCAGCCACGACTCGGATCTGCTCCGAATGCATCTGGGTGCAAGTCCCTGCTGTAAGCAAAGGCAGCTGCAGCGTGCAGCCCCCTGCAACGGCCTGCAGGATCCCCGCATCCTACGCACCCCGGGCTGTTGCAGCACACCCTTGGGGATACTTCGCTGCAGGGTGAGCCCTCCAGTGCTCTATTTTCTTCCTCCCTCACCTACAGATGGCCGTAGGGTCCCCTTGGCCCGCTGGCAAAAGGCACCTGCGTAATGGACACCTGCCCAGGGTGCGAGCGGGGACCAGCCGAAGGTCAGCGCAAAGGCTGTTCCCCTTCTTGCCAGGCTCTCTGCTGCCAGAGGCAGCCCACACAGCAGGTCAGCCTGCCTCCTTCCACAACCATTCCCTTGCAGACTAACATTTTCCCTGAAGTCAGATTATCTCCTTGGCACCAGAAAAATCCTCACAGCTGTTCCAGCGAAGCAAACACAGATGAGGCACGCAGCCATCCGCTGGAACGGGGGCTTCAGAACACCCGTGCTCCCGCAGAAGAACTGGAAGGGTTTCTTTCTCCTTTGTCATCCTACCAACTACAATACCAGACACGGAGCTCCTCCAGCAGCTCCTCTTCTTCCCAGCAGATGGGAGCGATGGAATTACTCTGCCTACCCATGGAAACAAGCAGGAGGTGGGAAAGGGCCCTTCTGCAGCCCGGCCTCCTGCCTCCCACCAACGGAGCAGCCGCGAGCCGGGGTCTCCACCGCACCTCTGTGCCTGAGCTGCAGCTCCGTTCCCACCCGTGACCCTACCGGCTCAGCACCGCGGCTTCTGGAGGCGAAGCCAGGCTCCCAGGCCCTGCTGCTAAACCAGCAGCTCTCCCAGGACGAGCTGATTCGAGGGGAGGCTGCGGCAAACCGTGCTTCCAAGGCGTCAGCTGCCAGAAGTTACGCAACGCGCCAGCTCAGGTTTAAAACCTTCACCTCATTAATCCACCATCCCCACTGACGGCATCTACCGGCACAGACCGCTTTTGGATGTCCAAAGCGTTTCCCTGTAATTGTTCAACCTTTCAAACAAGGGCCTGACTCCTACTGCAATTTCCATCTGAAAAGAACTTTCCTAGGACCAATTTCCAAATGTGATGTCAAAGGACAGCTCTGGAACATGGCCGGGGAGGTGTCAGCATCCGCTCCGCGCTGCTCCGTGCCTGCTGGAGGAACCGCGGCCTCGTGTTCCCCCCTGGATGGCTGGAGGACGCCGTCCCTGCTCCTTTTTCCGACACGTGGGTGATCAGGGATTTAAAAGTGCTCCAGGATCCCGACATGAGAGACGTTATGAAACTGTGAACAGAGCAGCTGTGCGTGAAGGCTTGAGAGCTAGCTCTAATCAGCTTAACCGGGCAATTAGGAGAGCTGTGCTGAGTATGGAAGTTTCTGTTCCGTTAAGGATTGTAAAACTTCAGTGTGAAGTGGAACAAAATGCCCAAAATTTCGACATACCCCACGAGGGGAAATGAGAACGAAAATTTCCGTTCAAATCCTCTGGAACGCTTCGTTTCAATTTCAGCTTTGGAAACGCATGCACTTTAGACCATTTTTTTTTTTTTTTAATAAAACAAATTTGAAATATCTTATTTCAACAGCAGAGGAATGCAGCTCCCCAGCCAGCTCCCTGGGCTCCGGACCGACGCTTTGAGCAGCCAGCGAGCTCCGTCCCCCCTAACAGGGGCGAAGGACCGCGCACCCGCTGGCCCTGCCCTGCGAGGGTCCCGCTCAGGGCCGACCCCAGCTGCGCCAGGCCCCTGGGGAAGGCACAAAGCTCCTCTCCCTCCTCCAGCCTGGCGAGCCAGGAGGGGCTCTGCAGCCCGCTGCAGAGCTAATGGGTTTGGCACGCGTTCCGTGCTGCTGGCACAGGGGCCAGCGGGCTTTTCTGCCCCTATCCCTTTCGGATGGGAATCGCACCAGCGGGCTCCGCATCGCCCAGAAGGGTGTTAAGGGACTGCAGGAGGGAAAAAGGCAGAGAGAATCAGGTGTCAGCTGCCAGAGCGGCTCTCTCATGAAGCTGGATGGCAGAGGTTTCTTCTCGTCTAAGAGACCACAGGCTTTTTGGCTGGGGCTGCACCTTTATTTAGGATTTATATAATCCGGACTGGACTTCGAGCCACAGCAGAATGTAAGTGGTGGCAAGGGACTGAAAGACGACCAGCAAATGGGGTCTTGTCTTGGTGTCTGAAATGTTTTAGACACTTTCCAGCGAAAGGAAGGAACCTAAAATCAGATTTCAGTTCTTCCCTCACAGCTCCTCTTGAAAACTGACAGTTTAATTCAGGAGGCACCACTGTGTCGCCTTCTGATAACAAACGGAAAACACCAGACAGTATCAGAAAACAAAAGCAGAAGTGTATTTCCAGGCATTAAGGCCGTTAAGGGAGATGGAAAACAAGCCATCCCAGCTGCAGAACAGTCACTGGGAGACCGAGTGAGCGCTCAGAACCACCCTCACAGCGCATCAGGCTGCAGAGCCGCCCAGCGCTGAGGACAACAGCAGGATCCCCGCGGAGATGCCTCGTCCCGCGGCGCTGAAGGGGCTGCCCGCGGGCAGCAAGCTGCCTCCCAGCGCGGCCTCCAGCCCAGACCCCCGACTGAAACCGCTCTCACCTTCTGAAGGTCTTTCTTCAGGACAGCGAAGATGCTGTGCTCAGAGGAAGAGCATTCTCAAGCCTCTGGGCGATCTTCATCTCATGCTCCGCGTCAGGTGGAACCGCGGGGCTGCAGCAGGCGGCCCACCTCGCCCGGGCTCAGCAGGTACCAAGCTGCCAGCGCGGCACCAGCGTCCCCGGCTCAACAGCCCCCTTCTCGGCGACGTTCGTTCCAGGGCTGTTAGCAGGAGCCCGCTGCCATCCTCGGTGTTTCCCTGGAAGCTCTGTCCCCAGGCACTGGGTCACGTTTTAGCAGCCCGTCCGTGGCACCTCTGGCTCCCGCGCTGCTCCGAACTTCCCGCCTGCACTTGCAGCCCCGCGCTGCTCGGCTCCCCATTTGAAGCGCAGAGGCACGTTATCTCTCATCGCTGCACTCAATACTGTTTGCAGGGCATTAACCTTGGCTCTAAGTGTTTGGAATTGATCTTCTGCTTTCCAATTCCAGCGTTCGCGTCCCCAAATTGTTGCTCCACAGAGACTAATTTGCCACCGAAATAATCCATTTGTCACCGCAGGTTTTTAAATCAAGGCTCCATTTTTGCAGCCACGGACTGTAAATGCAGCAGGCCTTTCTCCACGATTATTAGTTACGTCAATTTCAGAAGCTCCTCTGCACAGAGGAGGGTCGGGTGATAACACAGCCTCAGGGGCAGAGGAGGGGGATTCGAGAGGCTCAGCTAACTGGAAATTAAAGGCAGGAGGGTGATTCCTCGGACTCTTACCCCAAGCAGGTACTAAGCTTTCAGCATTTAGGAGACGTATTTAAATATAAAGAATGTCACGCACAGAAGCAGCTGACATCATCTTTCCCTCAGCTCTAGGGAAGGGAAGCCAGCACCAGAGCAGCTCCGCCGTGGGTCACTAAACCCTGCCAGACCCCTTCCTCTGCGGGTGGCTACTGCACACGCAGCCCCAGGCAGCCCCTGCAGAGCCAGCAGCCCCCCAGCAGGGGCAGCTCCCCACCGCAGGCAGCTGTCACACAGACCAACTTCGGGCCGGAGGCGCAGGGTGACTCTCAGGGGCAAGACGTGACAACACCTGCTGGCTGCCTGAGAGCCGAGGCGTGCCCCGGTGCTTTGGGGCTGCCCCCCAGCTGTGGGCTGGCGGGTGTTTGTCCCCCGAGGCTGTGCTGGTGCACGCAGCCTCAGGCCACTCATCCCCCCCCAGCTCCCCACACCAGCCTCTGGGCAGCTGTGTGGGCTGGGTAATTGATCCGCGTTAAAAATAATGCGAGGAAAACAAAACAGGTTATTTTTACCCCAGGTCAGTCCCGTGATCCAGAAGGCAGAGCTGGGAGAACGTCCCGGATCAAGGTGCCACCCACCCAGCTGTCCTACAGGTGCGCGCAGACAAATCGCACCGCTCGTCACCGATAAATTAGTTTATTTATTTTCATCAGTTCCCCATCTCACAACTTTAAAACCCGTACATCTTTGGGAAAGGCACTGACTTAGAGTTCTGCCCAGCCATCCAGCTGTAGAACCACTGTTCTTGTTTAAATTCAGAGCAGTAGCTTCCTCATGTGAAGCTTTGCTCTTTTACAATAAAGGAACACAGAGCAAGAAACTAAACAAAGACCGAGTCACCCGGCAGCCAGCTCTGAAGTGCAAAGTTTACACCCAGCATCTATGCAACAAGAGATTACTGCTTCAACAGGGGATGAAGAAGAGTCCACAGAGGTGCTGGGTAACCGAACACCGAGCCTGCCGGGAACAGCGTGGCGTGCCCAAGCCCGTCATGCACGCAGGGGAAAAGCGCTGCCTCCAAAACTGCACGCTGCAAAGAGGAAAGGGTGAGGCGGCAGGCAGGGGGCACGGGGGAACAGGCCCATACTGCTCACGACGTGCATGCTGCAAGCGCTGAGAGCTGAGAATCACGTCTGGGCGAGCACCCAGAGGAGCTGCCCTCCCGGGCTGCCATCTCTCCACGAGCAGCACGCAGAAAGACAAAGCCCCGTTACAGCCCGCAGCAGCCATCGCCGCTACGGAGAGCTGGCAGCAGCTGTCAGGGAGCTGCGGCGACAGACTCCCTCGTCTGGTGGTATCTGTTCTCTGCTGCTGATGGTGGGCTGGCGGGCTCTGAGCACCTCTGGGTGGCAGAAGCACTGACCCAGAGGTGGAGCAGGCCCAGCAAATGGGAAGCTCTTGGTTTTGCCTGGTTCCCGTGCAGCCCCACGACGAGCCTGCTGGGTGCTGGCATTCACTAGCAATAGCGAGGGGCTCAGAGCCTGACGAGAAGTCTGCCGGGGGAAATTATGCGAAGAATCTGCGTTTACCGTGAACTCTGTTTAGAGAAGTGCTACACCCAGGCTGTGGAAAGTTTGCACAAGGAGAATTCCTCGGAGAGCATACGCTGGAAACAGGGTCAAGAGTTAACATCTGCTGCAAACGGGCATTTCTGAGCCCACAGTTGGCTGGGCCCAGATCACGAGACCAGAAGAGTGACTTAAGCCATATTTGGACCTAGATCTTCGGAAACAAAGAAAACCCCTTAAACGAACAGCAGAGCCCCAGCTCCCCAAGGCCACGCTGCACCCCATCAGGAAGGCGATACCTGCATGAACCAGATTCAAATTTCTCTCCAACTTGACCCAGCGAATGCCTGCAGCTACAGAAGGAGAAGCAGAGGGCGTTCCGCCTGAAGCTGACCCCTCGGCTGAGAGCAGAAGGGAGCACTTGTTTGCACGCAGCGAGGCACAGCAGCAGCCTGGGCCGCACGGCTGCACCCGGCGCTCCCGAGTTTAGGAAGAAGTGGGAAAAACAAGCTGGTGTCCGGAGTTCACAATGGAAATCAAATGTTAAAACAACACGCTGCACGCAAACACAAGGGCAGTTTGGGCAGGGCTCTCTGGCGGCTCTAAGTTTCCTGAGCGGTCCCCCTTGGCCGCTGCTGGGGCGTCCACACGAGCCATGATTTGAGAGGTGGGCTGGAAGGAGCCAGAGGAAAGGTGCAGTCGTGTTTCTGAGCTAATGGCAGAGCTGTGCTTGTCCAGAGAGCTCCTACAGTTGAACTAGCCGTCACTGAAAATTTACCATTTACGGAAACAACTAAAACAACAGAAGAGAACAGGCTAAACCCTGAGCACTGGCAATATAAACACTGGCCCTTTTGGAAGAGCAAATGATGATATCACACAGACATCACACCCTTCCTGTGTAAACAGGAGTGCCAACATGAGAAGAGATGGTTTGTAAACTCTGTGTCCAGCTGGTTGGGGCTTTTTTTGGGTAGGTCCTGAGGGCTGCAGAAAAGATCAGTGAGGCCAAAAGCACTTCTTAGGGTCAGACTTGGGTGGTTTCAGGCACTTCCCTAGCTTCTCACAGCCTGGAGGAGACCAATTCTGTTAAAAACAAACACAATATACAGAAAAACTGAAGTCAAACATCACACCAAGCATCTGCTAAGCCCTGTACCCCAACTGACCCCCTTCAATCCTCACTAAGATGCTCTTATGTCCTGCTTGAACAAGAGAACTCCTGCAGCTGATGCTCCCGGGATCATCACTTTTACAGCTCCAAATCCTGTTCGAAAAGGGTTTGGGACTGACTACAAATCCTTATGGTTCCCTCAGCTGGGGGTCTCTTCCGCACCAATGCAGTCGGGTGGGACTCTGGTGACTCCTCTCTTCCTGTAGTAGCATGGGGCAAACGGATCATGGGGGGCTGGAGAAACCCCACTTTTCCTAGGATCCAGAAAAGAGTTCATACCCTCAGCACTCAGATACCCACATACTTTCCTGAGGCAACAGGCAAAAAGCACCAGTGTTTGGAGGCCGAGGGTGTGACAGAGAAAAATGCCTGTATTTTAAAGAGCACTTTGATGGATAAATTCACGAGCACACGAGCAGGAGGCACTTTATAGGCCAAGTACTCCAAGGCATGCAGAGCAAAACTATTTTCCTCCCTTCTTTTCATGTTTCCTGAACTACTTTTCTCCAGCATCTGTACATCAGAGAAGCAAGATCAGAAAGGAAACCCACCGCAAACCTCAGCTTCCAAAGGGATTGACAGAGGAAGGGGTTCAGACAAAAGAGCTCCTTCAGTTTCAATTTTTTTGCGTGTCATTTAAAGTTTGGCTCTGTGCTAATGTGAATGGCAGAGTACAGCTCCCATGCTGCCCTCAGAAATCCTGTGTGTTCTTTCTCCGGCTCTCCCTCCTTCTCTCCAAGTCTATCCATCCATGGGAGATTCTTGCTGTCACCTATTAGCACTCAGTTCGGCTCTGACCTATTGCCTTTTATTTCATTAACTTTCTCAAGTCATTAAATTAATTGAATTCCTATGGAGGAAAAAAAAAAAAAAAAAAAAAAAGCTCAACCCCAGAACAAATGCCGGAGCAGGTTTCTGTTCCACAGGGCTGACAACAGATGGCAGTCAGACACCAGCTATCGCTGCTGGCGGAGCAGAGCGCAGAGTGCAGCCCTGGCGGAAGGCACCAAGGGCTCCGGTTGATTTAGGAACAACAAACGCTGTTTGCTAGATCCATTTCACAATTTTAAAATGCACCATTGGAAATTTCAGATGCTTGACTGCTCTGCAGAGGCAACAGAGACCCCGAGAAGCAAAGGAAATGTTCAGGTGTTTTGAAAACAAGAACAAAATAAGAGCGCACGTCCTTCAGTTTCACAGCCCAAGTCAGCCCTCCGAGATGCAGGCCGAGGGCCCTGGGGGTGCTGAGTGTGCAGCCAAGCCAGCACGGCTCCAGAGGGAGGGCTGGGGTCTGGGGTGAAGCGTGGGACCCCCAGCCCAGCACGTTCTCCATGATGCAGCCCAACGATACCGGGCACTGACGAGCAGGGATAACCCCCGCACGTGGCTCCGGGGGGGCTGCAGAACGGCAGAGAGAGCCATGGACCAGCCTTGGAGCTGCAGTCAGCGCAGAAGAAATGTCTCTCAGTGGAGGGCTCTGGCAGCAGCCAGGCGCTGGGGAGGGTGCCTGAACCCGCAACGCCCCAGAGGAGCACACAGCAGTGTTTATTAAGGGAAAAGTTGAATTAGGAAAGAAAACAACACCGAAACAATGGCCCTTCAAATCTTTTTCCTGCCTAACATCCAAAAATAAAAAGAAGTGACAAAGAAGATCTTTGCCTTCTGACTCAGGAGAGACAGCCCCACATTTTGCACTTCTCTGCCCAGCCAGAGCTAGACCCTAGGCAGCAGGCACTCACTGTTTGCTTCAGGTTACTTCAGCGTCAGGAGGACTTTGCCTGCTACTATTTCGTGTCAGCCTTCACAGGCACATCCCCGTACGTTACACAAACTCCTGTCACCTGACGACTTTATCTCCCACGGACCATCCCGTTCCTTTCCCAGGTTCACAACAAACCCATCAGCATTCAGCAGGAAAGCCAAACTGTAACATCCCGAGGTGCAGCCCAGAACAGAACACAGAGCTGGAAACGGGTTTGTCCTGCTCCAAGCCAGAAGGACTTTGGAACAGGCAGCACAGGGGGACTCGGAGGAGACCCCACAAGACCAGAATACATGGTGACCTGAGTGTCTGGTGAGCCTCAGGCCCACCCCTTGAAATGCAGAGAAATTTGAGCGTTGCAGAGGGGGGTCAGAAAGGAGAAGCAGCATCTACAGATGTAGATGCCACGTATCTCTAAGGAAGGAAGTCGCAGCTCATCCCAGCGGGTCGGTGGGCTTTGCAGGCGTAACCCCACCCAGGCTGGACGGGCTGTCCTGTGCTGCTGCGTTCCACCGGTGACAGACAGCCCTCCCCTCCGTGGAGGGACAGCCTCCTTCCCCTCCATCCCTTCCCAGCATTCAGGGACATTTTGAAACCTTCTCAAAATACACTTGAAGGTAAGGAATTTGGGATGTTTTAACCGCTCACCATGACGGCCTTGTCGCACACGTTGAGCTGCGGCACCCCTGGCACCAGGGTCTCTTTGTGCTGCTGGACCACGACGGATATTCGCTTCATGACTCCCTGGTACTCATCGCTGGCGAAGCTGCAATGTGAAAACATTACAGACGTTATTAGCGGGGCCTGCAGAACGCATCTGGGCTGATGCACAGCATTGTTAGCACACCCACATCGCTAAGCCGTGTCAGAAGACCTTTCCTGGGCCACAGTGAAGGAGAAGAGAGCGTAAACACGCTGCCAACGCTCCCTGCCCACGGCGTGTACAAGGAAGGGTGCCTCTGGGGCTGTCCTCTGGTGCTTTGTGATTGTCCAGGGCAAACACCTTGCAGGCACATCAGCACAACAGGCTTGCCACGGCCGTCCTTCCAGCGTGCCACACGAGAGGTCACTCGGCTCCTGGTGCTCTCATCCTCCTCACTTTCAAGGGCTTTTCTGCAGCACACGCATCACGCCGAGGTATTTATTGAAGGCAATGTCGATGCTTTGTTTTCGAGTGTTCTCAAGTGAAGGGTTTCAAACGCAACCAACCATTGGCTAGTGAAACTCCAGAAGCACCGAGTAAAATGAACTGATATTATGCAAACAGGAAGATGGAGAAGAATAGAAGTGGTTTGCCCAAGACAAGTATTCTCCTCCATTTCGCAAGAGCCACCCCGGGGTTCTGCCCCGTCTACATTCTTCCCTCACCGCTTTATTACTCCAAGCTGGGACCCGCCTGTCAGGCTGCAAGCCCTCACGCAAAATCACCAGATTTTAATCCAGACTGTTCCCCCAGTAGGTACTCGTTTAAGTGGTTCAGGGTGCACTTCGCTAGTGCTGCAAGGATTTCTAAAATGGAGGACTGCTGCCCAGTGACCTCGTTTTGCCTGTCACGTTAAGGGTCACTTAAAAAACAGAGAGCGGCAAATTGCTTCTGAAGATAAAAGAGAAACAACGCGGCCTGCTCCTGACCTCAGGCTCCCTCTGCTTGCAGCCCAAGCTGGCCACCAGCCCCGCGCTCCAGCTAATTTCCTTCTTTGAAAAACAATCGCATTTCGAAGCCCAGTAACGTGCCAACAGTTTCCAGTAAACCCTATAAATATCGCATCTCGGCAGGCGTCCAGAGAGAAGCTGATTGTGGGGATGGGCCTGAGCCCTGCTGATAGAGAACCGGAAGGGAATTTGAAGCGACAAGCTCAAGCAAACTAATCTGTCACGCTCACGCCCGGCTAGCTGCATCCTGGCTGCACGACCTGCGCACACCACCCCTCTCAGCAGCCAGCCGCTTGCACCTGCGCCGCCGAGAACCGACGGGCGGGCAGGAGCCTGGGAGCTGCCAGCCACCATCAGCGCTCCTCGCCCTCCGTGAGGACGCTCAGGGCAGCAGCCTCGGCCCAGGGAGCGCCGCCGGAGCATCGCACTCTGCAGGGACGGACGCGGAGATCGAGCGTGGCTCAGGGAGACAGGCGTGCTCGGTGCTCCAGCACTCTGCGAGGCGTTCGTTGTTTCAGGATTTGAAGCTCGTGCAAGCCCTAGCTAGTCCTCATGTGAAGGATTAATATGTATTTTAACCAATTGTTGGACTCTAACAGCTAGCCAGATCTCTAATCATGTAATGCCTTCTGCTGCTGCTCTTGTAACTATCTAATGTCGTTATTTCTGCCGCACGCTGGTGTCATCCCGCCAGCATTTAGGATCTTGTGGAAGCGGACCCAGAAGATAAAATGTTGCTGCTATCTAATTAAGCTCCACAGCATCTCTGCAAATATTTAAGTGCTAAAGAGCTCAATTTCATCCATCCAAACGGCTTTTCATACATATGATTCCAAATTAGCTATAATCTGGACAGACCACTGGAAAACACAGCTGTGGTCCGGACGAAAGATAAACAATATGTTGTCACGACTGCTGCTTTTTGCTCCAAATCTGCCAGTCCTGTTCCAGTGAAAAAATCTTTTTGCTCTCATCTTTAATGCCGCTTTTATCCACGGCATTGTTGCTCATTAGCAACCTCAGACACGTGAATGCTGCAGCTAACAAAGCGGGCTGGCCTCATTTACATCATCTTCTTGCTTTAATTCCTGCGCTCAGGACACTCCTGGCTGTTTCAGCTAGCTCAGCAGCGACAGGAAATCTTGGCCTAACCTCAGCTCCTGGTGGTTTTGAACTGCTCTCCCCCGCAGCTTCCACACTCCTAGATTATTTGAGCATTTAGCATAGGCTGAATGGCTTCCCCAAAGCACGAGAGGAACAGCTTGGCACATCTAAAAGACTCGCACTTCTCACAGAAGTACAAAGCTGGCTAAAGCCAAAGAACACGGATAGATTATGCTCCAAGTCGCACTGCTAACCTATAAACCTTGTCTCAGCAGGGTTTAACATGCTCTTAAGCCGGCTAAACCTGTTGACACTGGCTTAAAACACATCCGACTGCAGCTGCCTTCCCCGTGCTGAGGTACGTGACAGTGACGGGCCGAGCGCTGTGAGGTGTCACTCAGTCCTGGAAGATCAGTAGAGGTGGCAGTCGGACGCCTCAGTTAGACACAGAGCTGTCCTCCCCAGCTGGGGCTGGGGCTGGTTTCTCTGCTGCAGCACTGCAACACTCGGTCAGTCCTTGGAGCTCAGATCTTGCTCAGGCCGAGCTGCTCAGCCTCATGATGCATAACAAGACCCAACAGCCACGCAGTGTTCTGCCAAGTAATCCTACTGACTGCACACAGTGGGTTAAAACCCACTGCAGCCCTATAAAAGAAGTGCATTTTCTTTCTGACAAAATCTGCAAGAGAAGAGTGCCTTTAATCTGCATGTAAGATGGGGATAATTGCTTCACGGTAATCAGTCTGAGTTGTTAATGGAGCCGGGTCTCTCTCCTGTGCTTGAACCCTGAGTGCATGCACAGGGCTGGACGGCAAGGGCAGGGCTTGCAACATCCTCTACTCCAGGAAGAAAAAAAAAAAA
>VXAV01008654.1:23975-34977 GCA_013399715.1 Alectura lathami
TGCTCACCCCATATAATTTTCTCCTCTGAAATCCCATTTTTTGTCACAGCACAGGGCAAAGCTGTGGATGCAAAATTTGGCCCCTCTGACTTTCAGTGTCTTCATCAGGGCCAGAATTTTATCCATCACTTCTAATACAAAGAGGGCTAATAAGCACAGAAAGCTAAAGCTTTAAAAAGATTGAGTTGAAATGTCACCTATAAAAAAAATCCAATTAAAGTGAATATATGATGTTTTAAGTTTATTACATCTTTAATCTTGGTTTGGGGGAAGTGTGTGAAATATATGAGAAAGAAAGTTTCTAAATAACAAAATATTGATATATCTTTATTTCCAACTTTTATGCTTTGATTCTCCCTAGGAAGTTCCATCTCCATAGATCATTGCCTTCAACTATTGTTCCCTGCTCAAAGGACTCTGTCTCACTGGGTTACATAAGAAAAAGGTAAATTAAAGTTTGTAGCATCAGTTTGCTTCCTGGATAAAAGCCTGGTGAACAAAGAGTAGTGCTACAGAGTGGGTATAAGCTAGCATTCTGAGTATGTGCGTGGGTTGAGTAAGGTAAATGAAACATTATACTGAAATTCAATAACACAGAGGTAGGTTAGCGACCTACCATCACAAACAGTGTATAACAGAGAAAATGGATATTTTAAAGTGAGGTAATTTGATTAGTGATGCAGTAACTTGTACAAAAATGGGGCACAAGAAGACTGCACGTGACTTTTCAATATGCAAGTATTATTCATTACAAAGACATCTTGCTATTCAATGTACTTTATTTTATTTTATTTCATTTTACATATGAATACAGTGTTTGTGAAAGCATGGAGCCAGGTGTATAGTTATGGATTAAATACAATTAAGTATGTAAAAATATGAGGAAACTTTACTTTTAAAGTCTGAATACAAACATATCATCTGACTCATGCCGTAGCCTCCCTTCAAACTATCATTCACTTTCTCATTGGAGTGCAAATATTAATATACTGCAGGCACACATGCCTCACTTTGATCCAGTTCCCAACATTTCCATTAATTGATCTGAAACTCAATTAAACCAGTACAAAGACTTGCAGTTACTGACTTCAAGAGGCATTTGGTCAGCTCCTGATCTGCTCACTTCTGCCTTCTGAACAAGTAATTCTGTCTGGTGCCGATGGCAGCACATCAGTTAGGGTTGTTTGTTGTGTATCTGAAGAAGAGGTTATGCTGCTCAGTGTTCTGGCTTTAAATGTGTGTGATCAGGCCAGAGAAGGGGTGCGATCTAGCTGGAGCATGTAAGGCAGAGAATCCGACCTATACATCACCTCCCTCTGTCCTCACACTAGCTTGAATGCATAGGGGTAAAGCACCAATGGTGATGGATTTCAGCCCAGCTACAAGGGCAGTGTGCCCTTTCAGTGCTTCCTGGGGGCTCTGGGACAATGCCTCAAATGTCTGAAGTTTGCCATATTTTATTTGGAGTACCACACAGACTCCATAACTTCTGTGCGTTAAAATGTAGAGTTTGAGTGGCCAGCCTTGCTATTGTCCCTTAATCCTCCTCAACTACCTTGTCCCAGCTGCTGCTTAAGGCAAGACACTGCATCAGTCAGGGCTCCTGTGAACTGTATTTCCTTGCACTCCTAAAATTCTGCATGGAATGGTGAATCCTTTGCATCCTATTTGGGTTAACCTTGGCTGCTCACCAGGTGCCCACCGAGCTGTTCTCTCACTCTCCCTCTTCAGCAAGACAGGGGGAGAAAACAAGATGAAAATCTCATGGGCTAAGAACAGGAAGATTACTCACAAATTACCATCATGGGCCAAAGAGACTCAGCTTGGGGAAAATTAATTTAACTTACTGCTAATTAAAAATAGACTATGATAGTGAGAAAAATAACAGAACTAGAAACACCTTTCCCCCAGCCTCCCTTCTTCCCAGGATCAACTTCACTCCTGACTCTTCTGTCTCCTCCCACACCCCAAATGGTGCAGGGCTATGACGAATGGGGTTGTGGTCAGTCTATAATGCTCCTTTCTCCTCACCTTTCTCCTCTTCTGCAGCATAGGGTCCCTCCCACCGTCCCTCACAAACATACAATGTGGACTCCGCTCTACAGGCTGCAGCTTCCTTCAGGCCATATCCACCTGTTCCTGTGTGGGGTCCTCTAGTGTTCTAGTCTGCTCCCATGTGGTCCTCCTTGGACTGCTGGGGGACAACATTTTTCACCAAGGCCTTCTGCATGTTCTGAAGGGGAATCTCTGCTCCAGTGCCTAGAGCACTTCCTCTCACTCCTTCTTTTTCTTTGGCCTTTGTGTCTGCAGAGTTGTTTATATAACTTTTTTTTTTTTTTTTTTTTTTTTTTTTTTTTTTTNTTTTTTTTTTTTTTTTTTTTTTTCATTCCTTTCCCTAACAGCTGTTGCTTTGTTAAATGGCTCAGGTTTGGCCAGTGATGGGCCTGTTTTGGAGAAGGTTGGAACTGCTTCTGTCTGACATAGGGGAAAGTACGGTTTTTCTTCACAGAGGCCACCGCTCCAGCTTCCCTTGGTACCAATATCTTGCCAAATAAACCTAGTACACCGATGCTCAGAAAACAGACCTGGCCACACCAAACCATGAAGATGGTCCATTCACCTTAGTCTTGGGGAAATTTAGGCACTAATTCATCTTTATGGATCATGGTCCAGGTGGAGGTGGGCCATGAGCGGTGTCCCCCTGGGGTCTGTCTTGAGACAGTGCTCTTCAACATCTTTATCGATGACTTACTGTGGCCCCCAGTACAGAAGGGATGTGGAGCTGTTGGAGCGGGTGCAGAGGAGGGCCACCAAAATGATCAGAGGGCTGGAGCACCTCTCCTAGGAGGAAAGGTTGAGGGAGCTGGGACCGTTCAGCTTGGAAAAGAGAAGGCTCCGGGGAGACCTCATTGCGGCCTTCCAGCAATTAAAAGGAGCTTACAGGCAGGAGGGGGACCGACTTTTTACACGGGTGGATAATGGTAGGACAAGGGGGAATCGGCTAAAACTGAAAGAGGGGAGGTTTAGGTTGAATATTAGGATGAAATTCTTCCCTGAGAGAGTGGGAGGCGCTGGAACAGGCTGCCCAGAGAAGTTGTGCATGTCCCATCCTTGGCTGTGTCCAAGGCCAGGCTGGATGGGTTCCTGGGCAGTTTGATCTAGTGAGCTAGTGGCTGGCAACCCTGTCCACGGCAGGGGGGTTGGAGCTAGATGATCTTTGAGGTCCCTTCCAACCAAAGCCATTCTATGATTCTATGATTCTATGGTATAAAATGTTATGAATGTTTCATATCTCACTGAAATCAGAAAAGACTTCAGCACCCTAATACCTTAATTCTAATTAGCGTTGCATGGAAGTTGCATCCTCCCTGTGATATCTAGGTGCTAAGGAGAAGAAGTTAGTCTCCTGGAGAAGAATTTTCACCCATGAAATGTCATCAGCTTTAAGTCTAGATTTTTTTTGGTGAGGTAGGATCAATTACTGCAAAATATTATGTATATGTTGTATAGAAAAATTCAGAAAATAAAAAAGAGAAAATATTCTAGACAATGAAATCACTCAAATGAAATGTTTCATTACTGTTTAATATCTTTCCATTTGGAATTTCTCCCCCATACCTTACAATGCTTTTCAATTTTGAGTGTACTGAGAGTAATTTTAGGCTTCACTTCAGCTTCAGAGGTATCCTCTACAGAGGGCTTCATATAGAACTGATACAGGCTTCTATCTATACAAGAAATCACTTGAGAGAATAGCTTAAACATTATAAAAAATGTAGTGGAAACAGAAAGATACAGCTAAATCAAGGTTCTATCTGGTTGTTCCTTAAGAGTTAATGAATGTTCAGAACTGGTGAAAGGAGTAAAAAGACAAGCCCTGTTTTCCTCAGTCATTTAAATAGGACACTTTTTTCTGCGATATGGTGAAATTATTAAACCGTTAGAGTCACTATCAACACCAATTTTCTATTTGTACTAGTGCTGCTTTAGTAATATGGCTTGACTATTGAGTTGGTAGAAAAGTGCCACTTATTTTCTAATGTTAAACAATCAAATTTTTAAGATATGTTTTTGCTCTTCTCTCCCTTAAAATTGCTAAATAAAAATTTAAACCTTATTTTTAAAAATAGTCTTGGATTTAAAAAGAAAACTAATAGGCATCTATTTATTAGTGGTTTTTTTTTTTAACTGAAAAAGAGTATATCAGTAAGAAAATTTTCAATTAACTCTTCTTAAGTTTTAATTCTCTTCTACAGTATTTCATGCTGTATGCAATAAAGAAAGAGAAGGATAAAATTTTACAGGCTGTTTGACCTGTGTGTCTTTGGAAGAGGGGGAACTATACCTCATACCTCTGTCCTAACTTTTTCATGCCATAAAGCGATATACACATTTGCTCAAGGAGAGCTATTAGGCTGACCCTCTTACAAGCTACGAAAAGGTAGCCTGCACCTTGCCCACTGCTTTCCCAGTTCTCGTTTAAAATCTGAAGAAGTAGCACTGTAATAGACAGAGCATGTAAAAAGTGAGATTTGGGCCATGATGTCCACACACAAGCATCACACAAGAGTTTCACAGATCAAGCTAATTGACTGTTGGGTCCAATGTGGTCAGAAACAGTCCCAGCTGTGTTTAATTACTATTGGAGTTGTAGCCTCAGTGTATCTGGAACAGCTCACTGGCACTGAGGCCAAGTAATGTGAAGCAGCTGCGTACATGGTATTATATTCACTAACACTAATTCATGCAGCAGACCCACTGAGGACAGTTCCTTGTTCATGCTGACTCCCAAACCATGTCTAAGATCTTGCTTTGCAAGACAGCTTGTTGACTGGGGTCAAACTATTCCATCAGTTTAAAAATACAGACGATCAAGCTCCAGTCTGGAAACACTCCCTGACAATGCTTAATATAAGAGCATAGTCATATTCCATTGGGCTTTGTTAAATTTTTTTTCATTTCTCTTGTTTAATAAACATTATTGGGTTAAGTATTTACTTTTTATGTTTCTATCAAGAACCAAAATGTCATTGAATTAACAATGTTCTTGCAACATTGATTTTAATGTCATTTGGTATAATAGGAATATGATGTGGAACAATATTGTATAATATTTTTCAGGAAGAAGATAATTGAATACTTGTTATTGTGTTTCATGTAATATGAATATAATTTTCTGACTAATTCTTGAAGTTGTAAAATAAAGCTAATGATGTATATGATTGTATTTTGCAGAATAGCAATGTTATACTCTTATCCTGTGTAAATATTCATGCTACAGCACAAAGGCAACACATATAGAGAATGATGTCTTTACAGGTGCAGTTTAGGTGAATATGATGTGTTTCTGTAGTCAAATACAGAGAAACTTAAAGAAGGTATTATCATACTGAACTGAGCTGAAAAAGTAGATTTACATATTGGTGGTAGTACTGCTGTTCCTTTCTTTCTTTTCAATAATCCAGTCAGACACATAAATATCCTCCTAGAATGAGTTACTCTAGTATTGTGCTAGAACTGAACAATGTGAATAGAAAAGCAGCTAGAAATGTACTGAAACACAAGAACTGGACCACTAATAGCATCACTACATGACTGCTTTGTATAAAGGTAGAAACCACAGGGGTAAAAAGTAGGAGGAGAAATTCAGAGGTCTTGTGGAGATCAGACTGGGGATGATAGCAGACCTCTCCATAGCATGACTTCACATGGAGATCTCACTGCAATTACTAAGCTGTAACTATGAGTAATAACGCAGTATAGAACATGAGAAATTACTGTATTCTTAGTAGGTGTTTGCTAAAAGTTTACTCAGTGTAAGAACGGATGCTACAGGTACTAATGCCAAGCACGGTCATAGGATACTGATATATTTACAATGCTTTGAAACCCAGTTCCTGCCTGAAATATTATTACTGTATTTATTTATGTACTAACATTAACATTGATTGCTCAGACTAAGGTAATGTAGTTGGCTAGGAAAGGAAAACTTTAAAAGTTTATTCACTTTATAAAGACTAACCATTTTCTATTCATGCTGCCACAGCTATGCTTGGTGTCTTCTTGTTAAGGGAATAAAAAATATAGCACTTTGGCCATCATCTCTCTCTTTTTTTTTTTTTTTTTTTGATTTTAAGTACATATGTATTATTTTTTTTTCTGCAAAGTTTGTATATATTGTAGTGAACACATTTATTATATACGGTGATTTTCGGAATGTATTTGCTGCAGGCATATAAAATTGTCAGTAAAATTTATAACTCTGTACTTTGAGGTATATGTTTATTTGGGGCAAACTACTTGAACTTCTCTTGGTCCACAGCTTACAATGATGTAATACTAATGGAGCTGAAGAAAATGGTAATAATGCTGCTTTCCATTACGAATACCTGGTATAAAATAGTATACTTTAAAGGCAATTTTAATTTGTGCCTGCTGGAGGCCCACGAGTTCTTGTAGCATCTAGAGGACAGAGGAGTGCAGAGTAACTAACACTGCTGCTCTGCATAGGAACTCCAGAAATACTGAACTCTGTCACCTAGGATAATCACATTATGTCCATTTAGGTCAATTTTAGTGTTGTTCTTTTTTCTACCTGAGCCACAGAAAATGCTCAGTGCAGATTTTAATTTAGCCTTAGAGATCCTTTCTCTTAATATACAGAGTCAGAAATATATTTTAACTAAAGAAAATGGGTTTTGTGTGAGTTCAGAAGAGAATGTGCTCCAAGGCAGCTACTTCAATTATAATTTGGGTATTTGTAAGTGAAATTAGTCATCCATGGCACTGCAGTATTCTGGCATTCAGATCTTTCAGGTAGGTCTCATTGCCTAGGAATATTTGCTAAATTGATAAAGTAATCATGTCTGCAGTTAACTCTGGCATTACATCATGAATTTGTGAACTGTGATCCCTCTTTCCCTTAGCTTAAACATTTTAGTTTTTTCCCATGAATGAAATGATCAAAACAAATACCAAATCATTGAATCATAACTATCCTATAAATGAAGAAAATGAAGGTCAATTGAAACTTTTTTAAAGAAAAATATAATACAGAATCTCCTTACAAGATGTATGATTCAGGTTGTTGACTATGTTACTTAAAATGAGAATTGATGACATTTGCTTCTATGCTAAAGAAAGCGATCAGAAAAGCTACCTCGCATTCACTAAATAACCTCCTTTCAGCCTGAAATTTCCGTTGATACCTGCATGCATAAAGGAAGCACTACGGTCTGAAGAGCTGGGTGCCAGTTACCCACCTAAGCTGTGGTACGATTGATAACTGAGGCATAGGAACATTAAAGATGTGTTCATCCCTAGATGATTGTTCTGCTTGTCTCTTTTTAGATAAAACATCACTTTATCTAAATTGTATTTATTTAACAGAGTTACAATATTCCTCTAGAAAACTGGAAATCTTACTTAATTTCTCTGTTTAGGTCTCAGAAAATTCAACCTTCATGTGTCCTACCCGAAATACCATATAATATTCTAGAGGGAGAACTGACTGGGAGTGGTTTAGAGCAGAGGACTTACCATATTTTGTATCAACCTACGCCACTGTGCATCCAGACAAGACTTGATTTTTTGGCTAGAGAGAAAGCAGGCAATCAGAACCTGATTTTGCTGTCCAGTGATCAGAGCATCCATCTAAAAGAGAAAAGGAGGTCACAGCTCCCTGGGTTATTCTGATTTTTTTTCTGTTTGTTTGTTTTGTATTTCCTTTTTTTGATCCTTTTTTTTTTTTTTTTTTTTTTTAAAAGTAGCANTTTTTTTTTTTTTTTGTTTTTTTTTTTTTTCTTTTTTTTGTTCTTTTTTTTTTTTTTTTTTTTTTTAACAAATATTGAAAGCCAAATCCTAGGTTTTCTCTCCTTCCATCTGAGCACCCTAAACACTAAGCTAGCAGAGATACTCATTGCTCAGTTAATATTTATTAATTCCATGTACCCTGGAACATCTCAGCAACATGAGCCAAGGCTCTTCTGATCAAACTGGCAGTTCTGATCCTTGCTATTCTTAATGGAATTCATCTTCCTTGAAAGCAGATGGCCACAGTTGTACACAGCCTTTCATGTAGGGTCTTTTCTTTTACAGATGCCTACTAATAGTTCAGTTTCTCACTTGCCTTTTTGGATTGAATTTTCCCTTATCTGGCTATCACACTGGTGGATCACTGTCATTCTGTGATTGATTAGCAGAGGAGGTGTTTCTGTTGTGCTTATATGTGAACATCCTTGGTGATTTATCAAAATAATTGTATTTATGATATTATCATTTCTAATAATTTATTTAATCACATTTCTAGTTTTCCATTCTTTAAGATGACCTAAACTTCAGTGTCTTGTTTCTCATTTGGCCTGATTTATGTTGCATTTTTTGTCTTTTTGAAAAAAAAAAAATGTAAATTTAATAACCATATGCCCATTGTCAGCCAATTTACTTTTGTAAACTATTGTTTTATTTTTATGGTTTATGAGGCATTATATATATATATATTTAAACTATAGTTCTTATAATGACCATACTAAAAAGGATTATGTTTTGAGAATCTCAAATACTTCTGCAGACAAACAGAATATACTTTTCTCAGAAAGAAATCACCAAGTGAAATGAAACAGAAAAGTCTGGCAAACAGACCAGAGAATTCTGCCAGCATTTATGCTGTGGATATTCTCCCCTATTGTACATGGCAACAACACTGAGCCAGGGAACTGGAACATCTATGTATAAACAGACTTCAAATAGATATTAAAATATCCAGATTACAACTATATGTTCCAAGGGTTAATCCATGCTAGTGTTGAATTTTTACATCTTATATTCAGTCATTTTTCTTCTTATATTTGCCATTACATCTTACACTTTTTATTGAAGAGTTTTTGTTTTAAATCACCACTGCAAAAGCTTTTACAGGTCATCTGTAAGAATTCTGAAATAAAAGCAAGAGATATTGACAGCACTAGTAAATCTTTGAGGTTGAGAACTTTAAGAGCAAATTGTTAACTTGCTGTTAACTTAGAACATAACGACCCAGAAAGAGCTATTTGTTGCATAGCCTTTTGATTTGCTTTCCTTCTTGCAAGCTGACAAAAGGCTCTTTGTATTTCTCTGAGGTTTCTTAATCATTGATTGATATTGCTATTTTCCTGTGACTCTAAAAAAATTATTCTCACCATGATTAGGTTCTTGCTGAAACTTTTATTTGCTGTGGACTTGTGGTATGCCTTATTTATTTACAAATAAACTATGTGGAATGGAGAAACAAACAAAAAAAATCTCGGCTGGACAAAGTGACTTTAAATATTATAGATTTAAAATTTCTTAATTTTTAATTTTCCTTACCTTTTTTTTTTTTTTTTTTTTTTTTTTTTTTTTCTTTTCCCCTCAGAATGAGGGGAGCTAAAAAAGCTTGTGGACAAGGAAGAGGTCAGGAATTTTTCTTGGGCTTTCATTCAAATAATTGCATTATATAGCAGAGAAAAAACAAGACCTATAGGGAAGTGGAGATGTTTGAAGCCAGTGCCACTCTGGGAACTGTCTGAAGGATACTGATTGAACAAATTATAGCAGGATACTTTTATGTTTGCACATGTAAGGGGAAGTTGTACTTCCGGTCAACAATTTTGAGCCAAGAGTGTTGTTATTCACAGACTTGAAAGAGCACCTCTGTATCTTTTGGTCATACTTGTTCTCGGTCAGGTCTATTGAAGAACAATCATGAAATCATAGACAGATGAGGATTTGTTTCTAAATGAAGATGAAGAAAAACATGCATCTGTGTAAGCATTTTGATGACTGTCTTATGCATTTCTTTTCCAGATCCATTGGAGGAATCTGAGTGTGATGTAGAAGATCTGTTACACTGAGATCGTGTAGCACTCAGATACTGACATTTTAACAGGTATTTTCAGACGTCTTATCAGACATCACTGATGTACTCTATTTCCTACACATTTATATTTTTGATTGCTGCTTTCCTCTCATGTGTGTCAATCTTACACTCATGCAGACTTATATAATGGCATTTGCAGGCTTGATTTTATTTTTTAATAAGTACAAATAACATTTCAGTGATTCTAGCATAGTAACTAATTATGATACTGACAAATCAAGACTTACCATGCCTGAATTGACAAAGAAACAAGCTTCACTGGTAATTGACATCAAAAAGTACCTCACCAGTTCATTTTTCCTTACGCATGGTACAGGTTCTCTATGCCATTGCAGGTCCATGTATACAGCAACCTCTTTCCCTTCTCACCTCCTCCTCCCAGTCAGCCTTCAGGCACATTCTTACACCTCTACCTTGGTTTATCCCTGAAGAACAGGCACAAAAGCCCTTGTTTGCCTCAGGCATCTTGCACTCATCAGTGATTACATCACTGCTGCTTCTTGATTCCACATATGCCTTTCAAAGCTACCAACCACAGCTTATATACATCAACAGAAGCAAAACAAATTCTGGCATTGCTTTCATGTTAAATCAGAAAGCTTTCAAGAGAATCTTCTGTTGAAATACTTCCTGGGCTAACTCAGAAGGATAGTTTGGAATCACTTCTGTTCTGGTATGCACAGAGCTGCTTTGTTCGGCAGGGGGATTGGAACTAGATGATCTTTGAGGTCCCTTCCAACCCAAGCCATTCTATGATTGTATGATATAAAACTATTTGTCATTTAAGTTGTATTAATAGATTTCGCCCTTGCTATACAATTGCCAGTGGTAATACACTACCTCCACAAATAATAATATTTTATATTCCAATCAAAACCATCTTGAAAAGTAGTGTAAAAAGACCTTCTGTTACTAGTTCACATTTATCACACACTAGTCCTATAAGATTAGTATTTATAGCACTCCTCTAGGACCAGTTCCATGAAAGCACTCAAGTCAATATAGCCTCTTTGATTAACTGTGAGCTTTGGAGCAGGCTCTAAATGCATTACTGAGAGAGAGAGGTAGAGCTGGGGAAAAAAAAAAAAAAAAAAAAAAAAAAACACT
>VXAV01008655.1:254-12514 GCA_013399715.1 Alectura lathami
CAAACCTTTCTGGCTATTCTCCCATGAGAAACAAGGAATAGCCTTGGCCATTTTGGCCCAGAATCTGGGGCCGTATCGGAGGGTGGTGGCGTATTTCTCCAAACAGCTTGATGAATTAAGTAAAGGTTGGCCCAGCTGTCTGAGGGCAGTGGCAACAGTAGTGCTTAATATCCAGGAAGCATGAAAATTTACATTAGGACAAAAAATCACTGTGCTGGTCTCTCACACTGTGTCAGCTGTACTGGAGATGAAAGGGGGGCACTGGTTATCACCGCAGTGATTCCTCAAATATCAGGCCATCATGGTGGAGCAGGATGATGTGGAAATAGTAGTTACTAACATTATTAACCCAGCATCTTTTCTCAGTGGAATCATGGGAAATTCAGTGTCCCATGAGTGCCTGGAAACAATTGAGTCAGTGTACTCCAGTCAGCCGGATCTGAAGGAGGAACCACTAGAAGATGCTGAAGACTCCTGGTACACTGACGGGAGCAGCTTTGTTCGACAAGGCATATGAAAAGCAGGATATGCGGTAACTACTACGGACCAGGTAATAGAGTCCAGTGCCCTTTCCCCAAACACCTCAGCACAAAAAGCAGAAATCATAGCTCTTATTCGGGCATTGGAGCTGGCCAGAGGAAAGAAGATCAACATCTGGACTGATTCTAAATATGCATTTGGGGTAGTCCATGCTCACGGTGCTATTTGGAAGGAAAGGTGGCTTCTGTCAGCGCAAGGAAAACATGTAAAACATGCTGAAGAAATTCTCAGGCTGTTAAGAGCTGTCCAGTTGCTGAAGAAGGTGGCCATTATGCATTGCAAAGCTCATCAGAAAGGGACAACTTCCCAAGAAGTTGGCAATACACTGGCAGATCGCGAGGCAAAAAGGGTAGCTGAAGTGAGTCACATGGAGGTCCAGTCTTTAATTCCAGATGGGAGAATACAAAAGAGTTTGTTTCCGCGCATCAGAGGAATGCAATACTTTGTCATCTGACAAATGATAATATGTACCACAAATAGATATAAAAAATGATTGTTGCCAAGCATGAAGAGAAAAGTGTGTGGAAGTGACATAACAGTCCTGGGGAACACCCACAGAGTGAAGATATAAGGAAGACAATTGTCACCCCAGAACAGTTTGAAAAGTGAATCAATTTGTGAGATGCATAACATGGGAATGAGGGGTGTTATACTGACAGTTTGCATTAAGGCAGTGATAGATAGCTATCTGCAGGATGTAAAATAACTGGATAATTAGAGAAGAACAGGAGGATGAATCAGGCCTTTACATGTGTTATGGAGTATGTTATTGCTAGTGAGAAGACCCTCTCTTTGACCAAAACAGGTCATGCTGTAAAAGTACAGTGCGACTTGATAGGCAGAGGTAGGATACTGTGTAAAGTGATAAACCGCTATCTCAAGACTTTGAGAAGGGAAGCAAGAGGGAAAGATGATGGGAATTTAACAACACAATGGTTGAAATTATGCAGTGTTTCACAACTGTCAAGGGATAGCAACCATCTTTTCTTGATGAAATCAGGAGACATGGATTTTGAGACAGGTGAGAACAGTAAGAAAGACAAGAACTTGAACTGAAGCCCACCTAACAAGAAAGGTCTTATTAGACATATGAATTAAATAAGAGGAGAAATAATAAAGGGAAGAGCAGAAGGGAGGTAAAGACCTTTGTGGCTGTTTTTAGTAGTGCCTTTGTTGTTGCACTTGGTCGTCATTTCCAGCATAGTTGAATGTGTGAATGCTAGAAGGGAAGGGAGTAGGAGGTTGTGGAGGGGAAGGCGTTAGGACTTTATACTGTTATATCTCTTGAAAGTGTTCCATTTTTTCTTTATCAGTCAGGGATCTGCCCCGAAGCTGATTAGTAATGGGCAGCAGGGAGTGCGGGAAAGTGTGGGTAAAAGTCTAGAAAAGTGGGCACCCCCAGTATTGTAGAGCTTTACCCCTGAACACCTGCAGAATCCTGAAAAAGCAGGCAAGTATTTGGGAGAAGGGTGCTGTAGCTCCGGCAGATCTGGCCTATGCATATTGAGCGCTATTCAACACTACTCAGCACCCTAAAGGGGAAAAGAATGCCTCAGAACCTGCAATGTGCCCTGTGGTTGCTCTGACCCCTGTGCCTCAGCCTCACCGCTGCCATTCTGCAAATTAATGCAATTCTGCAGTTGCTTCAACCTCCGCAGTTGACCCTGCTCCTTCAAGCCCTGCAATTCAACTACAGAAACAACCTGTGCCATCTGTTTCCCTTGTAGAAGGAAAGAAAATGTGGCAAATATCAACTTATCTAGAAAGAAGAAAGGAAGCAGAGGAGGAGGCGGGGGGCATTCCCACCAGCATCACCACGAGGAGGAAAGGAGGAGGAAAAGAAGGAAGCCATCATAAAAGCAACAGTAACTGTCCCACCCCTAACCCTTACTGAACTGCAATACATATGAAAAGACTATAGCCAACATCCAAGTGAGAGCATTGTCACCTGGCTGCGCCGGTGCTGGGACAATGGGGTCAGTGCCATGGAGCTCTCAGGCAAAGAGGCCCAGCAGCTAGCAATGCAGTCATTGACAAAGAAATTCGAAAGTTTTTACCCTCTGGAGGTGTTTGTTGTCAGCCATGAAGGACAGACAGCCCTTCAAATAAGATGTGTTGTATTTCTCAGGCAAGTGGACCACGATGCAGAAAGGTATCCAGTACCTAAGAGAATTGGCTGTGGTGGAGATGATGTTCCAGGTAAATCTTGGTGGTGAGGAGGCACCCTTAGACCCAGATGAAACATGTTGCTCGACCAATATGTGGCAGAAATTCACACGAACTGCACTGTTGATGTATGCCAGCACACTGGCAGATGATGAAAAACCAACAGTGAGTGAGGTGACCTTTGAGAATATGAAGATAATTATTCCTCCTCCTGGCAAGTCTGTGGAGGAGGAGGAAAAACTGTCCCAAAGAGTCCAGCAACTCAAAGACTTGGTGTCCTGCTCCCCACCTGTACAAGCCAGAATTTCAGTTCTTCGAAGCAGACGCCCTCCTTTTCAAGTGAGAAGATATAATAGGTACACACCATGTGCCACTCTGTGGTTATACCTATGTGACAGTGGAGAAGATATGAGAAATGGGATGGAAGACCTGCCTTGGTCCGACAGGCACAGGTAAGTGAGTTGCAAGAGAAATCAAGCACAAGAGAGGGCCCACCCATGAGAATGGCCACTCCAATTTTCAATAGATGCAATGACCAGAATTAGAGGGTCCCTGCCTCTGGCCAGGGGGAGGAAAGGGACAGATGGGTGTATTGGACTGTGTGGATTCGATGGCCTGGCACATCAGAACCACAAAAGTATGAGGCTCTGGTGGACATTGGTGCAGAGTACACTCTGATGCCATTAAGTCATGTAGGGATAAAAGCCATTGAAATTCATGGGGTGACAGGCGGTTCCCAAGTGCTGACTGAGGTGGAGGCTGAAGTGAGCCTTACTGGGAAGGACTGGCAAAAGCACCTGGTTGTGACTGGCCCAGAGGCTCCATGCATTCTTGGCATAGATTACCTCAAAAGAGGCTATTTCAGGGACCTGAAAGGATATTGGTGGGCCTTTGGGATAGCTGCCGTGGAGACAGAGAACATTAAGCAGCTGTCTACTTTGCCTGGTCTCTCAGAGGACCTTTCTGTTGTGGTGTTGGTAAGAGTAGAAGAACAGCAAGTGCCAACTACTACTGTCACAGTGCATCAGCAGCAATACTGCACCAACTGGGAATCTCTGGTCCCCATACATAAGCTGATCTGTCAATTAGAGAGCCAAGGAGTGATCAGCAAGACTTGCTCACCCTTTAACAGCCCTATACTGCCAGCGTGAAAAGCCAGTGGAGGGTGGAGGCTGACAGTGGACTGTCATGGACTGAATGAAGTAACACCACAATTGAGTGCTGCCATGCCAGACATGCTAGAANTCAGCAGCAATACTGCACCAACTGGGAATCTCTGGTCCCCATACATAAGCTGATCTGTCAATTAGAGAGCCAAGGAGTGATCAGCAAGACTTGCTCACCCTTTAACAGCCCTATACTGCCAGCGTGAAAAGCCAGTGGAGGGTGGAGGCTGACAGTGGACTGTCATGGACTGAATGAAGTAACACCACAATTGAGTGCTGCCATGCCAGACATGCTAGAACTTCAATATGAACTGGAGTCAAAGGCAACAACTGATATTACCAATGCATTCTTCTCCATCCTACTGACAGAAGAATGCAGGCCACAGATTGCTTTCACTTGCAGGGGCATTCAGTATACCTGGAACTGGCTGCCCCAGGGGTGGAAACACAGCCCGACCATCTGCCGTGGACTAATTCAGATCACACTGGAACAGGGCGAGGCTCCTGAGCACCTGCAATGCATTGATGACGTCATTGTGCGGGGAAAGACCACAGAGGAAGTTTTTGAGAAAGGGGAGAAAATAATCCAAACCCTCCTGCGAGCCGGCTTTGCTATTAAGCGAAGTAAGGTCAAGGGACGTGCACAGGAAATCCAGTTTCTAGGAATAAAATGGCAAGACAGGTGTTGTCACATCCTAATGGATGTGATCAACAAAATCACTGCCATGTCCCCACCATGTGCTAGTAAGAAGGAAACACAATCTTTCCTAGGTGTTGTGGGTTTCTGGAGGATGCACATCCCAGATTACAGTCACATCCTAAGCCCTCTCTATCAAGTGACACACAAGAAGAAAAATTTCGTATGGAGCCCTGAGCAACAACAGTTTTTTGAACAAATTAAACATATTATAGCTTGTGCAGTAGCCCCGAGACCAGTCCGGATAGGACAAGGTGTGGCAAACTTGTTCTACGCTGTAGCTGGAGAGAAGAGTCCCACCTGGAGCCTTTGGCAAAGAACATCAAAAGAGACTTGGGATCAACCCCTTGAATTTTGGAGTCAAGGATATAGAGGATCTGAAGCCCATCCAACGGAAAAGGGGATATTAGCAGCCTATGAGGGGAACCAAGCTGCTTCAGAAGTGATTGGGCTCCAGAATGGGCTCCAACATGCAATAATCCAATACTGTACACCATTTCTCCTGCATTGAAGGGTGCAATGATGGATGGAGCCTAAAACAATGGGCTAAATGAACTCCACAGACAATTCAGTACAACAGCAAACAGACTGTGGGAGTGGGAGTGTAATGAGCTGAACCAGGGGTTGCAGCATGTATATACGTATATGTATATAACAGAAGGGGTGCTAATAGTGTATATAGAAATTATTAATTTCAAACATGATGTAGATGGTATGGAATAAGGGGTGGATACTGTCATGGTTTCCAGCATAGTCAAATCTGCGAATGCTGGAAGAGAAGGGATTAGGAAGTTGTGGGGGGAACTGAGTTAGGACATCAAACTTAAATTGACCAACAAGGTATTCCATACCAAATGCATCATGTCATGGCCCTCCACCTGCTTTCCGGTGGGGGGGGGCGGAGACTGTGGCTTTTGTGTCTCTTTTTTCTCTTTCCAGGTTGGGCTTGTGTGTGGAAGAGAAATTGCCTTTCTCCTAAGTCACTGTTTCCAATTATCAGTATTATTACCCTTATATCCCATATACATTTTTATTATCTCTTGTTCCTTAGCTATTATACTAAAATAGTTTTTTATCTTAACTCTCGAGTTCTACCTTTATTTTCCCTTCCTCACTTCCTTCTTCAATCCCGCTGATACCAGCCTGGGCCTCCATGGCAGCGGCTGGAGGGCCGTGAGTGAGCGAGTGTTGGGAGATATTGTGGGTTAAACCATCACACACTTAAAGAAATAAAAAGGATACACATTCCACACTTTCCTACTAATTTCACTTCCACTGCTTGAGGAATAAGTGCTGCATTGCGTAAATACTAGTGGTAGAAATTGGGCCTCAGATGACTAGAAATTGAGGTGGTTATAGGTGTGTAGGAGCAAGTTGCAGTATTTCATTGGTTGTTGTTGCTACAAGACATGCTTCATGTTGTCAGGCTCCAGTACTTACGTCATCTGAAGCCTTTGCAACCTGACCTGGAGCCAATCAGTGAGAGCTGGCATGGTTTCTTTTCATTACTTTCAGTGGTTTCTCTTCCTGTTTGTGCCACCCATTTTATTGTGTATAATTTAGAAATTTTTTCTTCTTTTGCCTGAGCCTTATGTGAAGAGAATTGTTTAAAACGTTTCTTAAATTATTGTCTGCAGTTCTGGGAACATTAATCAGTGCCTATAGTCATGCAGAGAGGACTTGATCCAGGACATGCTGTCTTCTGTCTATAGTCCTGTGTGACATAATTCTTGCTTTTTTGCTTCCACACTCTGTTACCTTCAAATATGGAAAAGCAAGTGTGATCTGTTGTGTTGGGAATAGAGATATAACGGACTAGCTTCGGTCTGCATCTCAAACTGCAATATGCCAGATTCCATGTAGTATAAAGGCACATATTTCTGGTGTAATATTCTCCTTCTCCTTAGGAGCAGGGTGAAGGAACTTCTGGATTTTGCTTTAGGGTGGCCTTCTTCAAGAGCCAGAGGAGTGACTGCCAGCATCCCCACCCTGCCCAGGGAAGGAACTACTCCAGGTACTGCTGTACTACGGTTATTTTTGCCTTCAGGAAATGGTCTTTTGGGAGTTACTTACAACTGAGCAAAAACTGTTTGCATGGCACATCAAAGCCCAGGTTTGACCCTAACTCACTGTTTTCTCACAGTAAAACCCCAGAGCCCTGAGCTTAGGTCACAATCTTGGGAGGTCTATATTAGTAGTGGATCCTAGTTCACAGTGTTATCCAGTTGACAGGAGCAAGCCTAGATGAGGGGAAAGCTGCATTTCTCACAGTCTCAGGCTACTGTTTACTGCTTTTCAGCTGAGTGGAACTGACTGCTCTCTCTCTTCTCCCCCTCCACTCCTGGGAATGAGTAGGTTTCAAGTAAGGAAGGGGAGGGGTGCTCTTCATGAATATTTCCCAGGAACAAGCTATAAGGGGAACATCTGTGCATCTGGGCTCAGAGATCCTTTTATTTATTTTTTTTTTCCTGGAGCACACTTTTTGCAGCCCAGGAGGTAAGGCTCTGATTTCAGCTTTGAAGTAACAACTGACAGCCCCACTGCTGGGCTAAGACCATCTCCCTGGGAGGTAGAAGCAGCCTCTCCAGTCTTTGCTGAGCAATGGCACTGTTAGCTTGTGAGTGCTGTTAGCAATGAGTGTCACTAGGACCAAACGCCATACCTCAAATTAAGATTTTCTGCAAGGTTAAGGCTATGTTTACACTGTAGCCCAAGACTAGACCAAAAAACAGAAATATATTGGAGACTAAGGAAGCATAATAGTGGCCATCTCATCCTTCTTGTAGTGAAGAGACAATGGAGAATTTTGTTCTCAATAAGTTCGAAGTTCTTCCTGCTCTCATCTGTCTTCCTTGCTCTCCATAGGGATGCTCAGTTCACTCACCTTCATAGTACCTAAAACCATGTAAAATACCATCTTTGTTATCATTATCATAGAATCATAGAATTGCTTGGGTTGGAAGGGACCTCAAAGATCATCTAGTTCCAACCCCCCTGCCATGGACAAGGTTGTCAGCCACTAGATCACTAGACAAAACTGCCCAGGAACCCATCCAGCCTGGCCTTGAACACCTCCAGGGATGGGGCATCCGCAGCTTCTCTGGGCAGCCTGTTGCAGTGCCTCACCACCCTCTCAGTGAAGAATTTCTTCCTAACATCCAGCTTAAACCTCCCCTGTTTCAGTTTTAGTCCATTCCCTCTTGTCCTTGGATAGTTATCCAGGTATGTACTTCTTTTTCTGTCCTCAAATACAGTTTATTTGAGCCTAGAAGGTTTTCTAAAGTTACTTACTTTATTTCCTGTTTATATGTCAGTCCTCAGCTGTTTTGCATTACTTTTTAGTCCATATCATACAGTAGATAACAATATGTGAATTTATGTTGTTTCTTAGGACTGTCTGTATGAGATGACTGATACAGGTGCTGGTAACAAACTTGATGATACTTAGCACAAATTCTTCATCTGCTATACAGGGAATAATTTATTGGTCTTTTAAAACATTGGTAAGTCTTCCAGAGGTTTTCCAATTCATGTAAAAAATTACTATTTCTAACTGAAGTTGGTTTTTTTTTTTTTTTCAGTAATGCATTAGAGTAAACAAAAATTCTTTGTTGTCTTATAAGCAATTTCTATCTTTTGAGAGCACATATTTTTGTTCTGCTTGTATTACAATTAGATTGAGAAATGTATTCTGGTAGTATTTCTTCTTAATATAGTAGCTGTTATTTTCCTTGTCAGATCTGTTTCAGTTGTATTATGTCTGTTTAGAAGTTTTTGTTTGCTTGTTTGTTTGTTTGTTTTCCATATAAATTTCACTACTGTTGTAAGTGTTTGATTCTGCACTTGAAAGATATTAATTGCCTGCATCGTTGGGTTTCTTATTTGCGGTTTTAGTCTTAAAAAGGGATGGTACTAGATTCTTTTTTCCAGTTTTTTAAACAATGTTTGGTTTTATTTTATTTTATTTTAACTGTTAATGAATTAGTTTTAATTCTATTATTCTGGCCCACTGAACAATGGCATAGAGAGAATTTTGTCCTGTTTCATGCCCTTAGGCATGAAAAGATAAAAGGGCTAAATTAGGCTTTTGTTAGAAAAAGCCTAGGTATTAATTAATTTAGGTATTAATTAATTGCCAGAGTATTAACAAGTTCTCTTCCAAATACATTTCACCTAAACCCAAGAAATCTGAGTCTCTTCATTGTATCTGTACCTAGCATTTTTGATTTAATTCTGAGCACCACGTATTTCTGTTATTCTTCAATACAATCTGAGAAATATGTATAAAAACTATTTTCAAATGGAGAAAAGGTACTGATATTAGCAGTTATTCACGTAACTTCAGTAGATAAATAGCACTTAAAGAAAAATAGGTAAATAGCACTTTAAGAAAATTCAAAATTATCCACCACAGTGAGCTGTAACCTGTCAGTCTTTTCCCAGAAGCTCCTTGGAATGCAGTGAGAATGGTAATTATGGGCAGTTTCCAGTTGGGAACTGGGAAGATAATTACTGTTTGAGCAGCAATGATGTCTAGGTGGAACGGTTTATACTCCTGAGCAATAAATGCTCACGAAGTCAGGAGGAGAAATCAGTGAGCAAGAATGGCCACTTTTGAAGACCAATTATAATAGATCCTTCCATCTCATGATTTATGCTCAGGGTGCTGATTTAAAGCTTGGATTTACACAATTCGTTTTATGAATAACGGTATAATAAAGTGCCTGTTCCTTTTTGAAGACTATTTCCAGGGAGAAATTGGTTGCGATTTTCTGTGGGGAAATGTCTTTCTGAGATTTAGTGAATGCTGGCTAATTTAGTTATCAATTGGTGGAAAGTCTAAGCAACTAGAACTGAATTTCAAAGTATAGTATGAAGTCATTTTGGTTAATAGGGTGATAATTGTCTATAGGGAGAAGGATTTCAGTTACCTTTCACATTTATTTTTATATTTTTTTTTTAATCTGTAATGAATTTATCCTCAGATCTATTCAGTAACATAAGGAAACATTTATGCTCTTACTCCTCCTTCTCTGTAAATAAATGATGACAAATTTCATAAAACATTTAATTGAAAGTTTACCGAGTCATTTTTCTGAGATAGACACTTAACCCAATTAGCCATTGTCAGTTCCTAGTAACAGTCACAGAGAAAACATCTGAGGATGTAAATTATATCTGAATCCCAAAATGTGATAGTAAAAATCCCTCTTTCTTGCCAGAAAAATCCTGTTCATCTTTCATATTTTGGTCTTATTCTATGTAAGTAAGAAGTTGTTTATCCAGGTTTGTCTGAAAGCTTAATTGGGACCAAAGGGAACTGCTCCTTGCCTAGTTCTCGCTGAAGTCTCCAGTGGGTTTAGAAATGGTGTTCCTCTGCAAATGTCAGGGGACATTAGGGACACAGTCAAAAAGCAGTCTCCTGGACAAGATGCAAGTGTTTCCCTCTCCTTCCTCCTGCCTCCCTTTTTTGAAAACAATAGGAGAGGAAGCAGAGGAAGCAGAGACAGAAATAGAGGCACTGATCTTCAGTGAAGCTTTATAGATTCCACACACTTGAGACACCTTTGATGAGCCAGGTGCCAGAAAAGGAATAAATTTAACACATGCTCATGCAATATGTTAGATTTGTCACACAGTTAGCCTGAGCCGGTTTCTTACTCATAGATGAGGTTGCTGTTGTTCTCTGAGACACTTTTCCCTTTTGTTTTTCAGGTAGAATCTATGCCTAAACCAGAAATCTAGTATATCTAAACCAGAACCAGGCTGAAAAAATTCAGAGTCCTGCTGATTGCACTAACTCTGAGTGTCTGGAACGCTCTAGGCAGCGTCAAAAAGTACTGGGTTTCTCTGAATAAAGAAATAATCTCTGCCGTAAACACCTCTGCAAATCTGTATGTTCCATGCCTTTGAGCAGGTTTGTTTAGAAAGTCTGCTGGAGAGCAAAAGTTTTTTTCCAAATTTTTTTTGCCTAGCTGTTGCATTATGTTTTCCCACTTGAGAATGAGTGATGAAGATGGTTGCTGCACTTGAGGCAAAGAGCTTTCACTCCTGCAAGGAGCTCGAGTTGCTTAAGGCTATAAGCAAATCAGTGAGAATGAAGTATGCAACAGGAGGCTACCGCTCAGCTAAACAGAAGTCTGTGTTTACTTCTTGGGTATGTTCTAAATGCTGACTGACTTTAATGAGATTCAGACATGTGCTTTGTAAGACTGCAGATCTGCACGATTTCTCAAAAAAAAAAAAAGAGAGAGTCATATCAATTTTTTCTGATTTCTAAAAAGCCTTTAGCTAAATTTAAATATTTTATTGAATTGACCAGGTACTGACAATTTAAAATTTGGTTTGGAGAACAACTTGAATTTAGAGAAGAAGGGAACAGAGGAAAGAACATGGAGAAAAATCTAACCAGTGATATTTCACACTACAGGAAACCTTTCTGCAGCCAGTCAAATGAAAAATATAAAGTCAATATAACCTTTGAATTGTGAATGCTGCGCATCCAAGAGACTTCCTTCCTTCCTTCCTTCCTTCCTTCCTTCCTTCCTTCCTTCCTTCCTTCCTTCCTTCCTTCCTTCCTTCCATTTGTTCTTTTATAAAGGAAATTTTTCTCTCTCTCTAATCCATCATAATGGGGCTAGCTGTTTTCAGAGAAGGCTGTCACCTCCCAAGCTATTATTGTAGTTTGCCTAGGTAAGAAGAATTTTGTTTAGCCTTTCAATTTTTAAGTTCTCATGGTGCTGTTATAGCTGGAAGGCTGCTGGAGATATGTCATGGTTGAAAACAGAGTTAAGAAAGAAAAACTCAGTATTCCATAGCATATACATCATGGCACCCTGCTCTGCGGTACACAGGGCGCTGCGGTACACAGCGCCGCGCCTGGCTGGCGTGGGGCCGCATACTACAACGCGGACAGTCGCTGGGGCCGCCCCTGGCGCTCAGAGTCCTGTCTGTGCCGGGCTGGCGGGCTGGCGTGGGGTGGGGGGGGGCGTGGTTCCGGTTCATGCGGTTCGGGTTCAGTTTCGCGCATGCGGGGCGATCGGCTCGGGTCCGGGGCGGTCGCACTGGCGTGTCGGTGAGACCTTACCTTTTGCTGTAAGTTAATTGTTCTACTCCACATCTTTTTTACAAACAAACTTTAATTATATTTAGTCCCGAGTTCTACCTTTTACTTTTCCTCTCAATTTTCTCCCTTTTCCCCCGCTTTTAACCCTCAGCTGGTAGCCGCCGGCAGCCGCCAGCAGCCTTGAGCTTGCTCGGCAGAGAGGGAGTGGAAAACCACTACATATAATTGGCGCCCAAACGTGGGGCACAAAGGGGTAAGATAGATGGACCTTAGCCCGAGATTGTCTGTTTTTTCGCTCATTAAGCGGCTGGTTCAGGGAATTAACTCTTTAGTGGTCCGAATGGCATTACTTACAAGGTACTGGGATTTGTTTAAGGATGCTGTATTCTATATTGCATTGCTTTATTGTTTTGCCCCGATGCAATCACTGGTGTGGATGCCAATCAGGTGTTTGGGTACTGCATGGTATTTCCTGAACCTTGGAAACCACACTCTAGGGAACATGTCTATGGGAGAAGCAGGAGAGGAAATCCTTAACTCTTTCTCCAAGTTTTCTTTCCCTCACAGTTGTTTTTGGTTTTTCCTTGAGAACTTGGTATCTTTTTGGAATGCTCAAAACAGCATA
>VXAV01008657.1:80397-153791 GCA_013399715.1 Alectura lathami
TGGCGGCGGTTGGCGCGGGAGGGCGAGGGGTGGGTGGGAGGATGCTGAATTTTGTCGCGGTGAACGGCGGCGATGTGGAGTCTGCAGGGCTGCGGCAGCCTGTGTGCTCTGGAGGTGCTGCTGTCCGCCCTCCCTCCCCAGCGGCACTTGATCAGAGCTCGGCTTTCGCCGTGAGGGGCTTTGGAACGGGAATCTCCGGTTACCGCGGACACCTGAGCCTTTATCCTCTGTGTCAAAGCTTCACGAAGGCTAAATAATGACTAGCATTCATAGTTTCCCTAGTGTTCCTCCATCAGTATTGTATAACACGCAAGTGGAGAAGTCTGTTAATTGCACGGAGGTTGAATTTGTTAGCGGGGAAGCAGCGCGTCGTGGTGGCTGGCTTCAACACAATTGCCCCTGAGTTGAGCATCAGCAGTCAGCGCGAGCTGTCTACGAGGGAGAGCCGTGATAGGAAAACAACACAGAATTACACTTTCAAAGTCTGTTTTGTGATGTTTTCCCTTTTTCTTTCAGAGAAGTGTGAGTCACCTGGGGAATGTCAGAACACAAAAAGTGAATTCGCTGTCAAAACTACTTAGAACGTGTGAGTTTCCATTTTGCAAAACCTTGAGAGAAGCAGACAAAATATGCTGTGTTTTATTTTGTTTGATGACTGGCAAGAATTAAAACCAAGCAGATTCTAAAACAAATTCTGTGAGCAGTAGATTATAGATTATGTCTTTAGCATTCATTTCTTGCCCGTGAACCTCTGTGGGCTCAGGCATAGAGCATACGCTGCACATGAGCAGAGCATCCACCATTATGTCACTTCATGTCCGTGCTCTGAGCAAACAGACTGTGGAATACTGGAGAACTGCAGAATTCTGAGGTTGCGGCGAAATGCTGGAGATTGTCTGGTCCAAGCCCTTGCACGAAGTAGGGTCAGCTAAAGCAGGTTAGTGAGGACTGTGCTGGTGCTGAGTATCCCCAAGGATGGAAACTCCGCGTAGATTCATAGCATCAGTAAGGTTGGAAAAGACCTCTTACAGAGCTTTGTAGTGTGTCTCTGACCTTGCACTCCATGCCGTGTGGGTAGATCCTTGCAGCTGAACAGCTTAACCTCAGTATGAAAGTTTGTCCTCAGGGCTTTGTGGTATGCAGATCAGTTTGCAGGATTGAGACCTCTTTATCTACATTCTGATTTTTCTTGCTTTCTGCCTAGTAATCTACAGTAAAAGAATCATGTCAAATTATCATAATTAGTGTAAATATTATGAGTATAAGAACACTGTAGTTAAAATAAAGCTGCTCTTGAAACAGTTTTGTTTCTCATTATAATGAATAACCTTTTTTTTTTTTTTTTTTTTTTTTTTTTTTTTGTCTTCAAAACATAGTAGGAAACAGTCATTCCTCATTTTACCATCACAGATTTGACTTTAAAACTTGACAGTCTCAGACTGCATTTTGCACAATTAATTTGTTCATGCTTTATCATTAATTTCTAATGAGACTATATTTTATGGACTTTCTGAGTCTATCATAAATTAGGTACTTCCATCAAATAAATCGACTTACAGTTTTACTTTTTATATGATAGAATGCATGACCTGAGATTATTTCTTTTTTTTTTTTTTTTTCCCCCTAACCTGTAATCCTGGTATTCCACTACCAACATTCACTTTAAGCCAGACATTTCAGAGCCTGTGCCATGCTGCAGCATGCCTTGCATATATCCCAGCACGCAGAGAATCAAACTACGTTGCAGTCGATTGAGGAGATGGTATTGATTTGTGCAGTTGCAGGCTGGGGCCAAGATGTGCCAGGATAGAACCATTTGCAATGTAAATAAGGGGTTGTCTGAGTTGAAATGAAGCTGAAGCGGACTGCAAAGGACTCCTTAAATCATCAAGTACACAGAGCTAAATAAGCAGCTATAATGAGCCACGTAAGGCAGAAAGAATGAGTAAAGGAACTCATTCATTCTTTTTTTTTGTGTGTTACTTCATCAGGTTCCCTTTGCAATTAAAGATCGTTAACGAGTAAAATTATTTTTGTCATCAAAATACAACACAAGCCATCAGTGTCATCTCAGGAAACAGGGCAGAATTTAATCTGTCTTTATATTACTTGATTGATTCCTTCTTGGTATTAATTATGACTTTCTGTTTCATTGGACCAACGGGATGGGAGAGGAGCACATGACTTAAAAGCAGATCAGAACAAACTATGTCAGAGGTCTTAGTAAAATGTGTGAAAACAATTGGTTAGAGTAGTACTAAGAAGACGGAAACAGCATCTACATTGTAAGAGGAAGCAGAGAGACCCGCATTGTTCAGAATTAGGATAAAAGGTTCTATCTAGATTAGAAGGGTATGTTTCTAAGGGAGAGCAGGTTCACAAATGGAAATTCTACACTGAGTTCTGGGCTCAGACAGGGGTTTCCTGAGTAACCTTCAGAAAATCAATTTCTGTAACGAAGCACTTTTTCACTGTGCTTGTTTCATTTGTGTTTCTGAAGCTCAAATTGGAGGTGCTGTGCAAATGCTAATGAAGCAGGAAGCCAGCTGTATGGGGCTGAAAGAGTTTTGGCAAGTATGCACGTTAGATGTTCAGACAGGGTTATAACTGACTGCTTAGGGTACCCGTTCCCTGTACCATATTGCTTGTGGACAGTGTCATACTTTTGGCCATGTGGTCATCTCTAGTGCATTAGTTAATATATACATGAAAAAACATTGTTATAAAAGGTGCTGGAACTGTTTTTGGATTTTTTTTTCCAGTTATTTTTAAAGCACAGACTTAATTCTGTGTGTATTCAGCAGTAAGAAGTGATGTATGCATTCTAGGAAGTCATCAGAAATGAACTTCTTTTCTTTCCTTTAATACTTCAAAATGTAGATTATCCTATTTTCAAAAGTAACATTTCATTATTTATCCTAAAGGAAGGCTAGAAAGAAAGTTTCGTATTTTAGGATGGGCGAATGTTTGGAGTTCAGGACTGAGAATAACAAAGTAACTTTATGCTCTTTGGTTTGGGTACTCTGCAGACTCACAGATCACCGGGAGTGGCTGTTAATCTTCATTGCCCATGGAGATAAACAGTCTCAAGGGGCTCTTAACAGCCACTTACAAGCGTTTCAGTCTGGGCTTCTAAAGCAAGTGATTACTCCAAAAATATTGATCTAAAGCTCCCTTGAGCCTAGACCTCTTTTTTTTTTTTTTTATTATTATTATTATTTTATTTATTTTTATTTTTATTTTTATTTAAGGTTGNATGGTTTCCAGTATCACTATGGTGCCCCATAGCCACAAAGCCAATTTTAGCCAATCCTGTAGCTTTAATTCTTGAATAATTTCAGTAATGCAGAGGAAGTACTCTAAGGGCTCGAGTATTGAGCCCCTTCGTACCTGACAAGATTTTCTGCTTTAAAAGCTGGTACATTGAGAAACATCTGATGGAAAGACTAGCAAAATGTTCCTGAATAGACTTTCACAGATGTTTTTGCTCTCAAAGCAAGGGAGGACAGGTTTTGGAATGCAATTCTGAATGTCTTTAATTCAGTCACTTTAAGCGAGTCTTCTCAGAAGTTAAATGGGCAACTCCTTTGGAACAGAATTACACGCCTACGTTTCAGTAATTGTCCGATTAATTTTTAAGCGTGATTCAAGTGCATCCAGCTGCCCTGATTTACCACACTGATATGGCTTCCCTGTTGCAGTAAATTATAATTTATTTCCACTATCCATAGGTTTGCAGAAATCTTACCCACTTAGCTAGCAGAACCAGGGAGATGTCAGTCTGCCGTGAATCACCGACACCAATAACTGAACATCCAGCTGATGGCGGGAGATGTACTGCTTTGATCACTGAAGGGATCTGAAGGATATTTTGGCTTCACAAGCAGCTAGCTAATCGTGTGCTGTACCATATGTGTAGCAAACTGGAGGCAAATATACTCTTTAATCACTGTCTTGTGCTGTGGTAATTTTCTGTCTGTGAATAAGCAGTTTGCAGGCACAGGTGCTGAGGGTGAAAAGAGATGTGTCAGCAAGAACTCCCAAGCTTGAGCTCATTGTGGTGTTTCTGTGGAATTCTCCATTTACTGAGGGGAAAGGGAAACATTGGCTGAGGAAATGTTATCCATCTTCAGACCTATTTTTGGTGCTTTCTGTTTCATGATACAAGGTCTGGGCAGTGGTCTGCTTCTCTGGCTCTTGCAATAGCAAAACAGCAGAACAGGCACTGGCTTAAAAATGATACTGCCCAATTTAGTTCTGTAATTACCTTGAAAGCATTACAAAAATTACATAGTTTTGTAGGGGAAGGATTAAGTGAGAATTGAATTTGTAAGTAAAGGAACAGAGAACAATTTCAAAAAGCGATGCAATCTCTTTCTTGCTTCAGCTGTGTTTGGATGAGATGAGCTCTGTAAGGGTTACTTAATGGCATCTTTGTATGTACAGTAACAGTTTTTGTATGTACTTGTGAGGCTATTTATCTTCTCCATGAAATTAATGACCTTAGAATGCAGAATCTGTAAATATTTTACCATGGCCTGAAGTATGACTTTATGCTGATCCATTTCAGATCAAGTGGTTCTGGCACCAAAGTGAGTTTTCCTTTGAAACGGATTTGTTCAGAACCCAAAATTCTGAAGGTTGTAGACACTGTCAAAACAAGATAAATCCCCTATCTCTTCGGGGGGGAAAGTTACTAAAGTTACAAAGAGGAGCTTGTTATATAATGCATTTATCTTCTGTTCAAAAGTCTTATTCGAACATGTTTTGTCCTGGAACGGTAACATGAAGGACATGTTCAGAGTGGGAACAGCCTGCAGCGGCGGTGGTGATGTGATTTGCTGCAAGGTATTCTTGCTCTTAATCTTTATTGCACTTAACCAAAATTGTAGGTGCAGCATTGGGTTGTAACTAATTTTGATTTATTTTCTACATTTACGAGAGAAGCAAGGTCTGAATATCTTGCATTTCAAATCTATGAATTTTTCTTCAATTTTTGCAGTAAAGGAATTCTGGCTGACCTTTGCATTTATTGTATTTCTTCTTTGTCTTTCAAAAGTGTATCCAGCCAATCAAACCATGTGTTTTTGCCAGTTGTCCTGGAGTAATTCCAGGGCATACAACAGCTTAATTAATTGTTCATGGCAGGTATGCATGTGTAAGATCCAAACATCAAATGCATTGTGGACAAGCTGTATAAATTGGAATGTTTTTCTGAACGACTTAGAATAACAACATGTTCTCGTAACTGGATCTCTTGTATAATGAAAAATTGACATGTCTAATATGCAATCTTGAAATTAAAAAAAAAAATTGTTCTGCTAAGGAGTTTTTTATCCACTAGCTGAATAAAATGATATAGAGCAATATTGGTTAGTCAATTCACATTTTCAGCTTTAACAAGTCACGGTCATTATTATCATAAGAATGTCTGTTTTAGCAGTTGTCATTTTAGCACTTTCTAAGAGAAGGCGTTATCAAGTAAAAATCTTCCTCCCGGTCTGTCACTGACACTGCCTGTTACGAGTACTCTGGGAAGTCCTGGGAAAACAGTTTGAATGGCCAGTGAGAATGCATCGAGTGCCCATATCGTTAACAGCAAAGCCAAGCAGATTTCACCCTTTGTGATTCTCATGTAACTTTAGTGCTGAAGAAGATAGCAGTGTATTCAAGGGAGAGGGATGAAGGAACGGGTAAGGGTGGGGTGCAAACTGGCCCTGGCAGGATTGTGTATGTGAAGCAGTGCTCAGGACTGAACCTGTAGCACAGTTCTGCCAGGCAACTTTCTGTAAAAAGCATCAGCTGGCTTAGCATCTCAGCGGTGCTTTTCCCACAAATTCTAGCTGCAGGTGGCTGTGCTGCAGTGTGGACGCTGGTTGCGTGCGGGTACAGCCTGAGTGAAGAACTGGGATTTGAAACTTGCTCTGCTGGCAAGCTGGTTCAAGTGACACACTGTGCCTTCAAAACCAAAAAAGAGCCTCACATTTATGATTTCTAGACTGCTGCTATTTTAAATAATTCACTCATTTCTTTGGAATAATTATGCTTGGGTTTAGCAATACTGAAACTCAGTTTATGATAACACGTATGAACCGAGTAGGGATTATAACATCATAAAAAGTGAGTAGGACGAGAGGAATATCTTGTGTGAGTTTATTTGAGGTATGAAATCTCCAGCTGCAGAAAATCTGTCTGAATCACACACACGAGGCCAGGTGTGTCATAGCCCATGGGCAATATCTTTATACAATAACATTTGTATGAAGATGAACATTTGTATGAAGTATGGCTTTTACCATAATGCCATTGCATAAGTAATACTTTTTTGTTTTGTTTTTCCCTTGGCCTTCTTCAGAAAGGATTTTTTTCGCTTGTATCCACGTACATATGTACGTCCTTATCTTCTACACTTCTCTGATTCAGCAGAGAGATGTTGGCATTCTCGTCTGAGGAGTCTGCAATTCCAGTTGCCACTGCTTACTTCTTACGTGTTAACCTTCTGACTTTTTTCTCATATTTCTGTCATTTTCTAGAGGAATCCCATGTAATCACTACAAAGTCTCACTGCTAACCTTAAAAAGTCTGTTATGATGAGGGCTAGGTGCTACATAGCAGTTACCAAATGGTGTCCTGGGAAATGCCGAAGGAGAAATCGAAAGGGAAGGCAGCGTATTCTAGCAGCAGGGTCCAGGACGGAGTGCTGTGATACTGGAGGTTTAATCTATGATTTTTTGACTAATAACACGACCTCTATTTGCCTCTGTTCATTCATGTGTACTGTGGGAACAATAATTCTGTCTTGCCTTGTAGAGCATTTATGATAGCTAAGCGCTTAAATGTTCCTAAGGGAAAGGAGCACCATTTAAAGAGAGAACCTGCCAGCATGGTTTTCTTCAAAATAACTCTTTCTTGCCTATTTTCTGCAGTTGTCTGACATCTAGATGTATTAAGGTTATTTAATACTTGCCCACTTTTCCAAGTACATCTGGGTGCTTCATCTCCATTTGCCAGTTTGAATACAACATTGGGGATAGAAGACTGACAGACGAGCCAGTTATAAGCAATTACACACATGGAAGCAAAATTATATTCCTAAGCACACAAAGAGATTCCATGTGCAGAATTTGGGTCCTGAAGTTTGGCCAGTGTCTGCTAATTTCTATCAGTACTTCCTGTGGTTTGGTTTTCATGGCCACTTTAAAAGCACACTGCCTTTCTTCTTTTCCAGAGTCATTCTCTGGGACAGTGTCTCCTTAATTTGTACAACTCATTTTCAAACTACAATGTTTAATCGAAAGTAGTGGTAATGAACTCTGCTTTGTCACCAGAGGAAAGGGTAAGAACTTTCATACCTTTATATGATATGGGAATTCCAATTTAACAGCACAAACATAGATTTTGACCCGAGTTTTATTATATTTAAAAATAAAATGAAACCCCAGTTTAAGGGAAGCAAAATTTTCTGTTTGGCTGGTACTTTTAAATCCCTGTTTCAGTCCATAAATTGGATCATAAAATTAAATTGAAAAACCAGAATATTTAACAAGTAACATAAAATCCTGAAGAATTGGAGATACTCTCTTCTTTAAAATGTTATAACTCAGAAAAAAAGAAAATTGAAAACACATATGAGCTCATTATTAATAGTAATTGAGATATAAAAGCTGCCTTAGATATTTGTGCATGTCCCTTTGAAGTTAATAGAAACCATCTCATTCAGCTGAGAACTTCCCTCTGAACACATCTGGAATAGTTGTTACGTGTGAGCTATCTAATTAAATTCCAGCGCCCTGGAATATAAATCCTGTAACTGGGAACACCTTCAGGTTGTTCATGTTCTGAGAACTGCTCATGTCTTTGCAGAGATTATTGCCCTTCAGTAGTACAACCCTGGCTCAGCAGTGAGTAAAAGTAGCTGCTCTCTGGTAGCCATTTGCATCCTGTGTTTCAGTTCGGTTCCCAGAGACCGGTTCGCTGCAAGAGGTGATGTCCTGAGCTGCAGCAAATGAGAAAAATGTACATGGATCGCTGTGAGCAAGTTCTCACTGCGGTCATTGTGAGAGGTTAACAGTATGGGCTATAGATAGCTGTTGATTTTAATAATTGTGTCCAACATGTGGATACTGTACATACTGTATATATGTAAAAGTTTCAGGGACGAGATACAGGACCTGTATGCATCTGACATTTTTGACAAGCTCTCCAGAATTAATCTGTCTAGGAGATCCTGTGCTCAGCTTAATTATGGAAGGCTGCATCTGTGCTCAAAGCTGTTGAGAGAGATAGAAGAAAGTAAAAATGTCCACAAGGTTTGATTGACTGCTTTCAGCCTGATGAATAAAGACAGATGGTTACTAGTTATTTTTCCTTAATGGATTTTGGAGCTCCATTTGGTGGATGAATTAAAGTTATAGGTCCCAAATCTGCCTTTGAAGCTACATGTGCACAGCCCTTGGTGAATCATGCAAAGTTTGCAAGTGATCATCCATGGGAGAGGCTTGCCCTAAAGCTTTTATATACATTCTTAAAAAGCAGTTTTGAAATAAAAATTAAAAGCCAAGTGTCAGTTTACATTATTAATAATTACAAAGCATGCACAGCTCAGGAAGTAATCCCATTCACGTGGTGATTTGTTTGACGGGTGTGTGTACTGATCCCAGTAGAATCTGTAACCCACCTGGGGCCTGGCGGTGTTTTAAGACTGACTGCAAAACATGGGGAAGTTCATAGAAGTTGCACTTGAAAATTGTTTCGCATGGAAAGTGAATTGTTTTATTGTGTGAGCTCATTTGCATGAATCTATCAGCATGCAGATGTCCCCAATCCAGGTGGAGGAGATTTTACGGCAGGCTCTAACTGTGCAGGTATGCATGTTTAAATATGTGCATATGAATTCTTATGTCATTGAATTGTGCATGGATAGTGACGTTTATTTTTAAGAATGTATGTAAATGTCTGTGGATTTGGGTTCTCAAGAGATATTTAGACCTAATGAGTATTTAGACCTTAGTTCAGGAAGCCATTAAATCATCTGTTTATCTTTAGGTGCGTGGATAGTCACAGTGACTTTAATGGGATTAGACATGATTATGTTTTTGAGTCAGGAGTTAAGGTTACCCCATCATATAAAATGTCTAATATAGACAATATAATAGAGAGAAAAACAAAAGAAAACAAAAGAAAATGACATTGAGTATACAAATTTTCTATAATTAGCTGCTTGCCTACAGAAAAAACACAGCTTAGCTAAAATGCTACCTGCCACGGAACCATCAAAACCTCCCACAGACCCTGAAAAGGACCTTGAGAGGCAGTCCCGCCTGTTCCCCTGCTCCAGGGGAGGACCATCCATCACTGAGCCGCTCTGACAGCGAGCTGGTCTCGTCAACAGCACTCAAACACGGCTTCAGCAGTTCACCAGCAGCACTGGCATTGCTGGAAAGCCGCGGGAATGCCCTTCAGATCAGCTGCATCAAAGGAGAGGTTGGTGGCATTCGGTATGTAGCAAATGCATTCAGTCAAAGCAGTAATGTCAGTCATTGGTTAAACACAGGCTGAGGTCATGCTTCCTCAACAGGAAAAATACATGGCTTCACGTTCCAAAAGTGAGGGACTTGTCCTTCGAGTGACAGGAAACCGAATGCATTTGGGGCAGGTGGCACTTTGTCATGGCTGATCACTTAATGCTTTTTGAATCAGCTTTCATTTTTCATCTCATTTCGTTTCCGTGTGCGTTTCAAAGACTAGCTGATAAAACTCGGAGGAAAATCTGAAAATGAGTGAATTCCGCTTATGAGGGACGGAGATGTTGTTAGGAGCGTGCAGATGGAAGGGAAGTACATCACAGATGTGCACATTTAATACATTTAATTCACTGCAGTGGATTACAAGTCACGTTGGTGATGCAGTAAATCCCCCGCTTTGGAGGAAGAGAGAGAAGTGCAGGTAGACTTGCAGGTGAGGATCTTTTTTAATCAAAATCCTGCTTTGGACAATATTGGTCCATGTCTAGGTTGCACGTAAAGGTATGATAAAAGATATGCAGCACAGATGTGTTTATGCTGGCTGTAAGTTAGCACGGTTTGGTTAAATACCTGTGAGGGTGCAACAGGGCCCCAATACCAATGGGAACTAATCACCTGCCATCAGCCCCTGGAGGCCCTGCTGAAGTCTGCATCTCCATCACTGATGTGACCTGTCTTAGTGACTCCGTTGTCTACCCATGCTTTAATCAGACATTTGATTATCACATATGCCTAGTTTTCCGTGTGCTGCCCTATTCACAATAATTAAACTGTGGTAAAAATTATGTGACTTTTGCATGGATAGTACCCAAATATTTGAAAGTGTTTAGTCAGCTCCTATTAACAAGTGTGGAAAAGGGTGCATGTAAAACAGATATTTCTCCCAACATTGTTTGGAGACATGCAGGAGGAAAAGTTGCAGAAAAAAGGTGCAAAGAGCATTTTTTGCTGATGTAGTGCTCGTATGGTCTCTATTACCTATGGTTATGAAACTGACTTGAAGCAAGACAAGAGAAATTGCAGTTGCATTTCAGGAAGAACCAGCAAAGAAATGTGCGGATTGTATTCTGGGCACATACATGCTCCCATTAACTTCAAAAAGGTGGTGCTGAAGGAAAGGGAAAGGAATAGAGTTCATATAATAAAAATCTCGTTGGGAAAACAAACTAATCTTCTAGTCCAGAGTATAGCTTACATCTACATTTCTCTGTGCAATGCTCTGTCCTAGGCAGGGCTGGAATTTTTGCTCTCTGTTTACCAAAGGAGATTTTAGGGGACAGTCTGTTGCTGCCAGAGGAGTGGGATAAGATAAACGGATACTTGTCTTCTCTATCACTGATGGCTCTGTGAAAGCTGTTGCATGTTAGTGGGTGACAGAAGAAAGGCGAGCGAGTGTAATTTCTCATGAGGATAACATAGAGATAATTCCTGGCTAACTTCCTAAAGAGTACCTAGTTGCCTTTGTTTTTTATTTATTATTATTATTATTATTATTTATTCCATCCTCTTTTGGGAAGATGGTGACGTTTGGGTTGATATAAAATGACTTATTTCCAAAAGAGTGCAGCCACTTTCAACTGTTCTTGAAAGAAACAGAAGAAAACATCCCTTGAAAATTATTTCTCTGATTTAAGATGTTTTGTCTATTGCAGAAAATTTGCAAAGGTTGAGTGGAGTTCATGTTAATAGCAAAGCAGAACTTACAGCCCATGACTTCATTTCATATGGCATATTCACAGGTATAGCTGCTGCAGGCATTGAATTCACACGAGAAATTCAGGCAGCAGTTATTTCTTGTGAAGGTCATATAGTGCTGAGGTGTGCATTGTATCAGTACCTGCCAGAAAAATTTATAAGGCCAGCTTGGCCGTGGGTGCAGAAGTTCTTCCCTCTGATGTTCTAATACTTGAGAAAGTAACAGGACATTTCGCTGAGGAAGTTCTCGTTACTATTATTATTATCATCATCATCATTAGCTTTAGCATTATTAGCATTATTAACTTTGTTTAGAATTGAATACTGAGAACTGGTGAGCTACAGCTGTTACTTCACTGCCAGGTGATCTTCAGGAATTACTGTCTCCCTGTGAATTATCACTCTTTGCAATTACTGTGTTTCTAAAGAGAAAACCTCCACCAGCTTAGAGGTAAATATATGCTTCTTGCTCTTCCTTAGCACATACATATTTTAGTCTACAGGAATCATTTTTCCCTAAGTGTCTGTTAATGGAATAGTCTGATGACAAGGGAGAAGATACACAGCATTATTTTTGGCCGCACATAACCCTTTTTTTTTTGCACTTATTGAGTACATGCCCATGTTTTCAGAGATTTTAATCACAAAGGGACTTGGCTGCACTCCTGCCTTTAGGCAGATGCACAGTTCTACTGCCATTACTGGGACAATTCGTGTGTTTTGAGTTGAGTGCATGAATATATAACTTGCTGAAGGCAAAGGATTGTCTCAACTATTGTATACGAGTTCAGCAGTATTTGTAAGTACAAAGTCTCTTTGCCCAAACGAGTTTTGTCAATGTAAGTTCAAAACCTTCTATATCTAGGGCTTTAAGCCTGACAAGTGCTTGCGTAGTTGTTAAATCCATGGAAACCCACATGTATGAAGTTATATACTCAATAGCAGTCAGAGTAAATGATTTCATATTTTTGCTACTCATATATGTATTTACTCCTGAGAATGGTTTTCTTATCTTGGTTAATGATTGATTTGACGAAACGAATTCCAAACTGTTTTCTGCTGAAATTATATTCCAAGAAAAGTCTTGTAGCCAAGAACCGCCCTGCAGAATGTGAAATGCTGCCACAAAGGCACGTGAAGCACACAGAGCAGGAACTCGTGTGGTGACAGGCATGGTATGGCACAGCTGGAACACAGGAAGACCGCATCAGCAAACCAAATAGAACAAAATGGAAAACAGAAGGGGTCTGTGGGAAATTCCAGCCTGGACTGAAAAGCAAATTGGTGACTAGCAGGGAGAAAGGGAATGGGTAGAGATTGGACATGGAGAAAAATTATCTAGTGGGTGGCAACCCTGTCTACAATGGGGGGGTTTGAAACAAAATGATGTTTAAGGTCCTTTTCGACCCAGGCCATTCTATGATTTGGAGTCAAAATATTCTGTAAGTACTGGCCATTCATGTTGCAGACTACCATGGAATGATAATTTTCCACAAAAGGCATCTCCTTTTGCTGACACTTAAAATTTGCATGGGAAAAGGTTGAGCTCTGCTTCTCTTCTGCTCTGTGGCATTGGCATGGGCTGACTGTGAAGCAGTGTTCGGGCTTCTGCATAGAATGTGTAGGTTACCAGGGCATAAAGGGCCAGAACACTGAGTTGTTGTGTGATGGCTCTGAAAAGCTGGGAAGAAAGATAAATATCTTGGCAGAGGAAGAAGGTCAAGCTTAGCTCAAAATCAGTTAGCCCAAATCCATCCTCCTTGTAAGATGGAGCCTCATCTTTCCCAGCAAAACTATCAAGAAGGAGGGGAGATAAGGACCAATACTCACAGCATGGGTAGTCATGGCACAGATAAATAGGACATGATTCAAACTCAATTGCAGTCGTGTGTTAATGTACAACTGTGAGGAGTGGAGGCATAATGAAGTGGAAGAGAAGAGAGTGGATGCTTTCTTGAGATGGATGGTGGGCATGAGATGATAAAACTTATCTCGTTGCAAAATTGTGCTGAAAAATCCTCCAGCAGAGCAATCCATCTCTGCTGGTGTCGGAGAATGTGCTGAGAGTACATCAGGTAGGTACTCCAAGTAAGCATTTCTTAGCCATTTCTGGATCGTACCCTCCTCTTCAATAGCAACCGGTCTCATGGTGTGTGCCATGTATGCACTCACATGTAATTTAATTCACACACTGCAGGCTGAGCACGTGGCCAGCCTCTCATTAAAAGCTGCCCCCAGGCCTCCAGTACTTGTATTTTGCATTCAAAGAACAGATTCAGCACTAATTCAGAGCCAGATCCCCAAGTTGTTGTGCACTTCAGTGGGAACAGACAGTTGTGTCAGTGCACAGCACCAAGGCACATGGACAATGCTGTGCAAAAACCCCAGCTTGTGTACCCTCCAAGTGCTATCACATCTGTGGTCACCTGTATCATGCAGTAAAGACCAGTCAGGGAAGAAAAGCAAAACTTTCCAAGAAAATCTTTATGAAGAGGCCTTAGCAGAGGTCGGGGTAGAGCTGACCTGAGGACTGGCAGGCCAATAAAAGCAGAAGCAGCAAATGGCAGAGGGGAGTGAAAATGTCTTGCACTTTGTGCATGAGTGGTGCCATGGGGGGGGGGATGGATGGGTGAGTGTTCACAATGCAAGGAATGACAAGCAGACCTCGGGGATAACATTCCTTTAAGAAAGTGACCTCATCTCTAATGTAAACTACATATAGAGGTATGTAAACATTTTTACTGGCTGTAAGAATTTATAGTCAGCAGATTTACCATCCCATAAAACCCCAGAGGAATAACGGAATGGAAATGCGCCTGTGTCTCCTGCTAGGTTTGCACCCTGCACTTCCATCTCCGGTGTCTGTCTAAGCTGAAATAGGGCAGCAGTGTATTTGCTGTCTGCAAACAGCTACATCCTGTTAGGTGGTTACGATCTCAAACCAGTTAGCGGGGATTTTTAAACAATTAAACATGCCTAAAATGCATTGCAAGCCTTCAGCTGGGTGGCTGTTACAACACTTTTCTTCTTGTTCAAACAGCCTGCAGAGTACGCCACTGTAGGTGTCAGATCTCAACACAGTTAATTGATGTTTTCGGTTTGCCCTGCGTATGGAGCCAATGATTCCTGCCTTAACGAAGGTTAACTTCGTTAACATCATTAAGCCACATATCTCTGCTTAACGGGCTGCCCTTTATGGCAGCCAGCAGCCACCTGTCCCCGTCCTGCCCTGCAAACATCCCCATCAGACCCAAGTCCTCAGAAACTACACCCGAAGTTTTCAGGCAGGACATTCCATTCCGATGAAGAAAGCATTATTATTATTCTTATTATTTTTAACTGCTCTAGGGAAATGCACAGTCAGCACACAGAATGTATAGCAGTTAATTTTTTTTTCCTGAAGCTAAGCCCTTGCTGCGTTGTGTCCATTCCTGCTGCTGTCAATCATTATCCAGCCAGCACATTATTCAGGAGGTGGAGCTGTCAGGCAGATGGAATAAAAGGTAAGAAAAACCAGAAGACTCCTGCTCGTTGCAGATGCCAAGGGTGAATGAGATTATGTCAAACCTTTACGAGTCCCCTCTCCCTGCCCCACCCCTCACCCTGCCCCTATATAACCAGGCTGCAGCAAGCAGCACCTGCCCTGCTTGCCTGCCTCCCTCTCTCTCTGGTGATGGATGCTCTCACCGGCAGCCCCTCAGGATGGCTCTGCATGGCCCTCACCGTGCTTTTAGGGCTTTATGTGGCCAAAAGGAGCAGGAAAACCAGTGTGCTGCTCTGGAGCCTCCTGCCCGCCGTGCTGGGGCTGCTGTGTGCAGCTGTGCTGGGTGCGTGCTGGGGACCGCTGGTGTTGTGCGGCACATGGCTTGGCTGTCGTGTGTACCTGGGCACGGGGCTGCTGCCCGTGGGTGACAAAGCTGTTCTCATCACAGGTAAGGGGCTGCGGGGTGCGAAGACTCTGCTCGGAGGTGTGCTGGAAAAGTTTCTGTTCTTTGGGTTGGGATTCTATGAGATGCGTGCTCCCAGGCATTGCTTTTATTTTCCTCTCATTTCCAGATTTTTTTTTTTTTTCCTCCAGTAAATAATTGTTCTGAAATTAAGTAGAAAATCTTCTTAATAGATACCATTTTTTTTTTTTAAGTGTGTCATCTAATCCTTACAAGTAGCTTTTTAGATATGCTTGTGAAAATAACTGGTTGGAAAAAAAAGCACACAAGAATACTTATGATGGTGTAATTATTTAGGAGAGACATTAATTTCTGGAAGCCCTCAGAGCACTCCACTTGCACGTTACTTTTGTTTACTTGAATTTATTGCTCTGGATTCTGATATACAGCTATCTTCCGATGCACGCGTTTACGCGGTACACGTTGTGTGTATCGTGCCTATATTTCAAGATACTAGTTAGGTGCCTTCTCTGTGAAATGAGGCATGAAATCATTTGGGATGAATAATTTTTCCTCCCTGGCAGTGAAAGTTCAGAGCTGATGAATTTGCTCTGTTTTAACACTCTGATCTACTCAAACCCCCCTTCTGGTTTGCAGAGATGGCATTTTCATAGTTTTATGGCTCTTCTCATGTTTCTTCTGAAACTTTAAATGTTGCTGTCTGTGTTAATCAAACCTTTGGAGTGCCTGCCTACTCCTTCTTGCACTAGTTTGTTCTTTTTCTGTTGTTTTATTTTCTGTTTTTCCTTATGGAAAGATGAGTCAAGTTGCTTTAGATTATTTAGCTATTTATTGCAGTGCTTCATTTTGCTTTATAGGAACTCCTGGAGATGGCTTTAATCTGCCTAACAGACATTTCTGTGGGATTTAAATACAGAACTTGGGGAGCACAGGGCAAGCATAAGCTCTCCCCTTGCAGCTGGGTTTCTCATGTAGATGTGTGGATTAGAGATAGGCATGGGCAGGGGGCAGTACAGCTTTCTGCCCTGCAGACACTCAGAATCCTCCTGCCTTTTGTTAGCCGGTGGGTCCGCGGCTCTTCAGGAAACACTTGGGTGCTTATCTGTAAAGAGCAACAACGGGGAGTGAAGAGCACTGTGTTACACTGCAGTTAGCGAGTGGTTTCTTGGTACCTGTGCTGCAACTGTCCTGAACAAATGCAAGTTCAGATGCGTCTGGTATCTGACGCATCTGCAGCAGCTCTTCCTGGTCTGAGTCCAGACTAGTATGCAATCAAGCCCTCCATCAGTCAAAATTAAAGGTTTACTTGACACATTTAGCAGTTAAATTGCGCTGCCTGCATCACTCATGCCCTTACTGTCTGTGACGTGTGTGGCTGTATGCACACAGGTGCCTTTGAATCAGTTTAGGGGTCATTCTCTCCAATTTAGAGTCCTGAGGCAGGCATTTCATGGGAAATGATTTTCCCTCACCTTCCAGCCCTGCATGGAATGCTGCAGGTGCCCCATATCACCTGTGAGACTGCTGCCTCTGGCCAGGGCATGGAGTAGCATCAGTGCTCCTCTCTGGGCTTTCAGACATGGTTCTGGTCCTCTTGGGAAGGCTAGCATATGGCTGCTGCTGCACTGTTTACTTACACCAGTGATTCCCTGGAGAACCACAACAGGAAACTGGCCAGGTGTCAAAATGCTCTTTCACATGAGTAGCTGTGGGTGTGTGAGTGGTCTGAAGGCTGCTGATGAAGCACTTCTGTTGATCCTTGTGCTGGGACGGAGTGTTTCGTTGTCCTTGGTCATGGTCCTGGCACGTGAGAGCGTTGTGCTTTCTACGGTTTGATAGACCTGACAGCCAGCTTCACTGAAAACAGAGCTGTCATCAAGATGCTAAGTAACAGGAACAGTAAAATTTTTGCCTCAGCTGTTCTGTGTTGAGTGGGATGAGCTTTTCTGGCACACATGGTATTTCCGCTCCTGATGTGTGCCCTGGTGCTTCTGATGCTCAGGAAAAGTTGGTGATAAATTCTTAGTAATGGCTCAGCTGCAGCCTGTACTAACTCCCTTAAAATAAGTTTTCTAATGACTGGCAAATAGCTACTTTGTATGTGGAGGGAAATCTCTAATTTCTCTATGGAAGATATAACTAGGTCTGAGAGAAACTTGTGCTGTTTGACTTTAGAGTTGAAAGGTAGCTTTTCTGGACATCAGTGACAGGTCTGGAGCTCAAATCTGTTGTTTTCTGGTAAAAGCTGGTGGTGAACCCAGCAGCAGGCACAGATAAACACTGATTTCCTATCCTCAGGGCTGTCACACCTGCCCCTCCTTTTAAGCACTCTGCCCCCCGCCCCCTCCCCAGTTAAAGCTGTGTTGTAGGGATTTTTTTTTTTTTTCCTGTGGAATATGCAGCTCTTTGTTTGTGTCCTTACTGAGAAGGGTGAAGGGGGAGGGATTTGATCCAGAAATCTGATTCTTTTAAAAGAAAGAAAGACACTCTATCCCCAAACCCAGAAATCCATCATGTCTTTAGGATGTTTGCAGACCTCATATTTCCTAGGGAATTCCAGGAATGCAGGCTTGTTCATCTCTTCTCTTCCAGACCAGGGCTGTGGGAAGTTAACTGTGAGCTATGTTGTGGTCTAGTGCATCTTCAATGAACTGCAGACTTCAAAAATGCCCAAAAGTTTNAAACAGAGCATGAGAAATTTATTTCAACATCTTGCACTGATTCATGCAGGCATTTGGTGTATGTTTTTCTTAAATCACCTGGAATTAATTTTTTTTCCATCTTTCGTGACTTAAAGCCCCAGTTGGAAGACCAAGCCTCGAGACAAAGATTTAGCATGAATTAAGATGAGTCTCTTCATCAATTAAATTCTGTTGACCAAGGATTTTGGGTGCAGGAGCTGGCCCATTAATAAGGGTTGTAATGTCCCCCTCTGTGTGCTAGAGTCACAGACTGACCCTCATAAGTTTTTGATAAGGTCCCACAGGGAGCCTTGCACACTTCCACAAATCAGGAAATGGCAAAAAGCTGACAGGAGTCCCAGCCCTTTGTCCAACCTTCAGGCTTCCACCCATGCTGCGAATGGTTTTGGAAGTTGAGTGATGAATGGCTGTTACAGGAGGTAGCTGAGCCCTGGCATAGCTCTACAGATGTCACTGCACAGCAGCACACAGCAGCTCCCTGGCAGCTGAGCTCTGTGGTACCATCAGACTTGCAGACAGAAGTTGCATTCTTTCCTTTACCTCACTATTTCCCTCCTGATCTTGTTTCTTGCAAAACTCCTTGCAGCAGTCCCTATAAACGCCACTCCTGTTGCTAGCAGAGTCCTGTGTTACTTCATTGGAAGTCTTGGTGGGCAAATAGACAAGATGCTTCCTCCCGTGCTAAGCAGCTTGGGCAGAATGGAGAATAGAATTACAAAAGGCATCAGGAAACCCTCCAAAATATCTAAAGATAGCAGCAGCAAGATACCACATCAAAGGGAGAGACCTATGAATCAATATGCTTACGGTGAATACTCATCATTTGTGCCTGGCGGGGGGAATTGTAAAATCATGATTGCTCTGTACTTTGTCCAGTGGTGCTTCATGCAAGCATTTGTATGTAAATATAAAACAATGAACTGCCAAAGGCAGTACGAAGTCTGGGAATAAGTCTGCTTGAGAGAAAAAGAGAAATTCTGATGCAAGTTTGGACAGATTAATTATCGGGTGTGATTTGGTTTAGCCTAAAAATGCCATTCTGGAGCTTTCTTAAGGCTTGAAAGCATTGAACCTCTTTGTAGGACACAAAGAATTGCTTAGCTTTGGCTTGGTGGTAACTTGTGACCAAAAGCATTCATTAGAGTGATCCAAATGGTAGATGTTTGAATAAAATAACACCATTTACTTGAATCAAGAAATATAACTCCACAATTTCTATGAATTGCAATGGCCTGTAATTGCTTTGTCCAGCTGAGATTTCACACTAAAATGTTTTTCCTTATTTTTTTCTAGATACTTTTATTATCAGGTTTCAGTCTGAATGTTTTCATTGAAACATTCTGTGAGTTTACTTCTTCTGTATGTATGGAGTAAGTCTTAGAATCTCTCAGTGGGAGAGCATGAGTTGATGCCCTCAGCTCTGAGCAAAGAGGAGATGTTCAGCAAACACCAGCAGAATGTGCGTAGGACCAGCTCCTCACACCTTTAAACTAAAACCTCCCTTCTTACCGTCGTGTGTAGTTCAGTGACTTCTTTTCAACCTCCCTTCAGTTATATCTGTGTGCATTTCCAGTGGGTGCCTCCCTCCCTCTGTTAGTGACCACAATGGCTTAGGACAGACTGACTTTTCCAGTGTTTTTTTGATTCTTTCAGGAAGCGACACTGGGATTGGACATGCGCTGGCCAAATACCTGGATGACTTGGGATTCATTGTGTTTGCTGGGGTTTTGAACAAGGACAGCCCTGGAGCTGAGGAGCTGAGGCGGACCTGTTCGGAGAGGCTGTCCCTCCTGCAGCTGGATGTAACCAACCCCACCCAAGTCAAGGAAGCTTATCTGCAAGTCTTAGAGAAGGTGCAAAATACAGGTACTGCTTATGTGCTGTTATAGGGGCTAGTAATTTTTTACACATCTCCTACGGGTTGGCCCCATTGTGTCTTAGGTAGGTTATTTCCACCCTACAGCCAGGGCATGTGTATTTTTGTATGCATGACTCCTGATTTCTTAAACTCAGGACAAATAGCGATGATTGCTCAAGGGTACCTATAGCCACAGATCATCTCTGTGTTTATGTGGAGGCACCACCCTTATGTGATCAATATCTTGCTGTATAGCAGCCCTGTGCTTCCCTCTCCTCCCAGGGCTCTGGGGAGTGGTGAACAACGCGGGCATCCTGGGCTTCCCTGCCGACGGTGAGCTGCTGCCCATGAGCACGTACAGGCAGTGCATGGAGGTGAACTTCTTCGGGGCCGTGGAGGTGTCCAAGACCTTTCTGCCGCTTCTTCGGAAGTCCCGGGGCCGACTGGTTAACATGTCCAGCATGGCAGGTGAGCTGAGCTACAGCACCAAGGGAGGTTCTGGTGCAACAAGAGAAGCAATCAGCTTTCTTGGCATAAATGCCTAGGAAGGTGTTGTCAGTCTTGCTTGTAAACATGTCTAGGGAATTAGTATCTAGGTAATCACTGAAGGTGTCCGTCTTGTTTGGGAGACTATTTCCAGAAATAAGCCCTTAAAGAAGAAGAGTTTTAATATAGCAGAAAATACAGTGCTATATAGATAACTATGCAATTCAGACCTTGTGTTGTAGATGCTCTCTGTAGAAAGTGTGTGGTAAAACAAATTTTTCTAGAACATGTTCCAGCAGAAGTATTCAAACACCTTGGTTTGTGCATTGTTGAATCACACCACAGAGATGCCCAAAGGCTGCCTGACTTGTACAAAAACAGGTATTATTCCATTTGGGCTGGTTACAACTGAAGGCTCAATTCAACTACTTCTTTTGGGTTAAAATTGGAGTATAAATATGTTTTGGGTAAGTTCATGGTGTTTGCCGTATGCACTTACCACAAATAAAGGCACATATTTATATATAGTATATATAAATATATACATGTAACATAACCTTCTATTCTAGGAGGACAGCTGAGAGTCTAAGATGTAGGAACAGAAGTAATACCAGTATCTGGTAGCCAACAGCTGAGGAGCAGGAATGCTCCTTTGAAAATGAGACCTGCTAGAAGCAGGATGTGATGATGATAGAACGTATTTTGGTGCAAGGCATCTTAAGGATTTACCATATCACCTGCTTCCCAGATTTTCCTTCGCCCTGTCTTCTTGGACCTCATTTCTGTGCAGTTGGTGTCCACTTGAATCCTGTTGCATTGCCAAGGTGGCTTGTGCAGGTGTTACCTTGTGCTTATGGCTTATCTTGAGGATGTGACAGCAGCCTGGCTCTGATACTGTCATATTCTGTCTTTTTTCAGTCCCAAAAAAGTTTTTGTACCTGCACACCTGTCTTTATGGTTCATTGCTAACAAATTCATTCCTGATTTTTATTTTATTTTTTTTATTGAGGGGCTGTTCTGGTACTGCTCTGCCCTTCAGTCCTTGCAAGCACAGAGACAGAGGACAGACCTCTGTTTTCTGAGTACCCAAGTAAAGCTTGCATTTCAGGTGTTTTGAGGCAGAGGTCTTACTTCTTGGCATAATTCCCCAAGCTGTTTTGCAGGGATGAACACAGCTTCCCTGTGCTGAATGATTGCGGTTAGAGGAGTTAATAATGACCTTGCCTAAACTATAGATGTTCACAAATGTTCTGATTTGGGTAAGTAGCTTCCTCTTAACGTGGGGTCTGAGGGTCCTTTGGTAAAACATTAGCAGAAAAGTTAGTGAGGTCTCATTGTGCTGAGCCTATTCCTGCCTGCCTAGAGCTAAATTAACTGGATTTGAGGTTAGCCTGACCTCAGAGGGAAGGCATCTGTGATTCAACTGGCTCAAACCAAATGAAACTCAATTTTTTTTTTTTAGATGCATACAGGAGAAAATTTAACATATGATTGGCCTGACTTCTTGGAAGGAATAATTCTGCATATTTGTTTTTGCAGCACAAAACCCAACAAATGGCACCCATGGCTTACCAGAAACTTCCCCTATATTGAAATGTTTTCCTTTGAAATCTTCAAATACATCGAGACAAAAGTGTTATGTTTGAAATGGAGGCTATCCTAGAGGGTGTGCTGGACTGCCTGTTCTGACAGGAGTGGTGTGCCCAAGGAGTTGAATAAAAGCATGTCAGTTTTTCTTATTTCTAAAGCAGCGACAGTCTTTTGGTTTCCAGAACAGGAGATCTCAGTATTTGAGAGAGATCTTTTTCTCTGGAAACACTTGTAAACATGGATTTATTTTAAAATCACCTGGAATCCTGGTTGTTTTCTACCTCTTCTGTCTGACCAAATGCTGCAGGCTTTGAAGAGGTTGGGCGGGGGACTCCTGTCACCCTGCAGCATGGCTGAAGCTTGGGTTTGCCCTCAGAGATTTTCCTCACTCTTGTTCTGTTGTCTCTGGTCTTTCTGACATAAGCTGGAGAAAGTGGAACATGTGTTGGCCTTGTAAAGCTAGAATTGAGATTCCTTGCTCTGTGGTAAGTGTGGTTTATAATAGGAGCCTGAAATTCATGTTACAATGACAACAGGAACAGCAGTATTAAACAATCTTTTCACTGGTTATGTGAAGTGAAACATTATCTGTGTTTCAGAAACTAGCAGTTGTAATTTGCAGCAGTTTTAACTCTCAGATGCAGTACACTGCATATCTTCTGCCACAGAAAATATCTTATAAGGTGTTACTGAGCATAACTGCTATAAGCAACTGCTAATTTACAAGTCACCTTTTTTTTTTTTTTTCTTTTTTCTCTAACCTGCAGAAAGAAACAATTTCCTCACCAGCTTGTCTTTAACCTCAGTGAGAGTCACATAATTCTGGTTGTGCTATAATCTTTCTTCTAAATCACTGAAATAAAGGCTGGAACGAGCCATGGTTGAGCTTTATCATGTTTATACTGCTCCTGCAGGAGGCATTCCACTGCCGAGGTATGCTGCATATGGAGCATCAAAGGCAGCTCTCTCCATGTTTTCTGGAGTAATGAGGCAGGAGCTTTCCAAATGGGGAATCAAAGTTGCTGCAATTCATCCATCAGGCTTCAGAACAGGTTGGTGTTTGACATTTTGGATAGTTCTTGCCTCTTTCCTCAAGCAGAGCCCTGGATGACTCTTGGCAGACTCTTTCCCATTCCTCATCTTCATCATGGGAATTAAAATCTGCTTTTAATTTTCACTTATTTTTACTGAGTGCTGCCCCTCTCCGGGTCTCCACATATCTGTCTCATGAGCAGAGATTTGCTCCTGGGCAGAGGGGGTGAGCTCTTTGCTTTGATACGGGCAGCATTTAGGCAAAGGTCCACGTTAAAGAACACTGAATTGTTGTTATACCTTTCATGTGGTAGGGCAGTTTGTCTTCAAATTCAGCCTGTATTTTCCCTGTGCCCAAGCTTATTTTTAATAAACAAAGTCCCCCACTGCTGCCTATCCATAGTCCTGGTGACTTCAGAGAATTCCTATGCCAGTGAAAAGCAAAATATGCTTTTTTTTTAATTTCCTCTCCCTTGAATGCCTCCCCTCCTGGGTGCCTACGGGGCTCTGACAGCATCAGTGGTGGTACCTCCACAGGCTTTAATGTTCAGGGCTCTGCTGTGCTATTGTCAGACTTCTACATGAAAACTTCGTATCAAAACAAGTCCCTGTTTTGGAGGTGCAAATATTTGTTTCAAGATCTGTCTTTATTTAATTCATGAGTTATGCAATACATGCACTGGAAAAGCCACTGCTTTCATTCCTACCTGTGAAGAACACAGGAGGTGGATTATATATCTTTTAATTTTTTTAATCCAGTCTAATACAAGCCTCATCCATCATGAAACTGATAGTTGAAATACCAGTGACACTCGTGTGAGAGGCACTTGGCCAACCCAAGTTAATCTTGTCAGTCTTAGCTTTCCTGTCTCTTTCCTCTGCCAATGAAATCTAGTAATACATACTGATTAGAAATAACTGTGAAAATGAGAAAGAGGAGGAGAAAAATGCTGAGGCCTTTTGAGTAGAGCTGCAAATCCCATGCTTTTTGTGTAGCCTATGTTTTGTGATTTTTTTTTTTTTTTTTTTCCCTTCTGTTCCTGGTAAGAGCAGTTGTAACTGACCAGGCGGTTTATTCTCCATTCTCACAGTTTAGACCAACTGTGAGCCAGGACTCAGTGGTGGGGAATAGCTTATTGCGTGCTAATCACAGCTTAATTTCTCTTTAATCAACCCCAAATTCGCTTGCAACCGTGACCTCGCTGCTGCAGGTATTGAAGGCACGTCTGAGCTGTGGGTCAAGCAGGAGCAGGAGATGATGGAGCACCTCTCAGCAGCCGTGCGGCAGGACTACGGCAGGGACTACCTGCAGGGGCTGAAGACCTACCTGCTGCACATCCCTGCCTGCTGCAATGCCGACCTCTCCCCGGTGCTGCGCTCCATCCTGCACGCGCTCCTGGCCGAGCGTCCGCACGGCTTGTACACCCCTGGCAAAGGGGCGTACATGCTCCTCTGCATCTTCTGCTACTTCCCACTCTGGTTCTATGATTTTTTCGTTTGCAAGTTTCTCGGTTTTGACTCTATTCCAAGGGCACTGAGAACGTCGGAAGCTGAGAACAAGGATCACTAAGGTATCCATTGGTGTTTATTGGACCTGATGAGATCTCTGGGAGGGGAAAAACCCTCTCCTGTAAGACACAGATTATTGTTGGTAAATAGCATTTGTGCTGCCTTGTGAATAGAGGGAAATCTTTGTGTTAAGAGTAGTGTTTAGGGAAAGCAGTGGATAGACAGAAATAGGAAGCTCTCCACAGGCATGGACTGCCTGGTGGAACGGCAGTGTTTCCCTGCCGTTTTGGTACCCTTTGGTACCCTAGACTTCAGTGTAAGGTATCTCACGAGGTTGTGTATCTCCTGTCTGCTTCAAAAGCCGTTTCCAGCACATGGACAAACATGTAACCTGTCTTTCTAATAGATCTCTTAGTTCACAACCTTCCTAAACATTAGAAGAAGCCACATATTCCTGCCACTAGAAAGATTTGTAAATGTCTAATGTGAATCTTCCTCACTGCAGCTTCAGCCCTGACCTTTTATTTTTTTTTAATGGTTCTGTTGCTGTTGGACCTGAGAAACAATTGTCCCTCTTTTCTCCAAGGTTTGTTAAGTACAGTTGCAATATGTGTCTTCTTTGCATAGTACTACAGTACCATGTATATATATTAAAAAAAGCGATATCAGCTATTTTCGTGTCACTCTCTTGGTCACTCTGTTTTGAATTTATATGCTTGTGTTTCTTCAATCATTAGTAAATCAGTCTCACTTCTGCTCTCTATGCAATACTTCATTCACTTTTGGGTTGATGAATTGATGATGATTTTGCTCATTTCTCCAGACACTTTCCTGTTTATCCCTATGTTTTAGCAGTTTGTACTCATTGCTCTAAGATCCGTCACTCTTCAGGTCAGCATTATTGGAGTCCTGATGGTCTTCCGATGGTTTTTTGCTCTTGCCTACATGGCTTAAGAGCCATGGGTTGCTGTTTCTTGTTGGCCTTGGTCACTCCTCCCCTGAATTCATCCTTGGCACCAGGTGCCTTCGTTGCTCCTTGTTGTCCCTTCTCCCTGTTCCTTAAAACCCTCACCAACACCTGAATTTGAGCACTCCTCCTGTATATTCCTATCTCATCCATTCTTAGAATCACCTGGTTTTGAAAGGCTCTGATTTGAAAAAGCCTCACTCCTGAGTTCCCTGGTTTCACCATCCATACCTTGCTTTATTTCCTTTCACACGAAGGAAAGGTGGAAGCTGTTACATACATTCTGGGCTTTCAATGTAGGTGTCCCTGTTGACTGCATTCTAGCCCTTTGTCATAATCCTACTTGCACTATGTAGTCCTGCAGTCACCTGACTAAAATTCAATTTAATTCGCATCTGTAGTATTTGTTCTGCCTCTTCCAGTGTACCTCCTTTTGTCAACACAAGGCTCTGTGAATGCCAGAGGATGCTCAGCAGCCGTGGCTCAGTAGTTCATTGTGTCCCCTGTTCTGAAGTCCTCCTGTCCTGTATGCTCTGTTGTCATTATTGCTTTTGCTGCAGAGGCTTGTGGGTTTATATCAGCTTTCCTGGTAGACTTTTGCCATCCTTTGAGGTGAAAATGCAGCAAATTTTTCTGCCCTTATTTTAATTTTTTTGTTCTGATTTGACCCTTTGCACTTCAGGGGATCAGCACTACAGCCAGTGAGGCTGCCCCCCTCCCTTCTGGGTCTGCCCTTCCTCCCATAGGAGGGCAGCTGGGCACCTTCTCCAGGGCAGAGGAACGCAATGGCAGTCAGTGCTGGTTTTAGGGCAGAAAGCAATCCAGAGTGGTCCGACGACAGCTTGCTGTGAGCTGAAAGGAACTGTGGGTGCCGAGCCGGGCGTGCTGGGTGTGCAGAGCCTCCTGGGGCCGCTGACAGAGCTGAGTCCAGGCAGCTCTCACCTCACAGGCTGTCTGGTCTTGATCTCGGATGGAAGTGATAGTTTTCCACTTAGCATCCAGTTTAGCTTTAGCTTTGGGCTGGAATTTTGCTCTTAGGTGCTAACAAACTTTATACAACCAAAATCCTTAGCAGCCGGTTCATTGTTTTATGTGGCAATCTCCTTAACCATCTTTAATCACCGCTGTGTTATTTGGCAGAGGTTATAAAATGTAAATTTTTCTCTCCTTCACTTCCTAAATAGGAGTATTATCTTGCACATTGCAGATATATTAAACTAGGCATTTACATGGAAGACTTGATTTTTATTTTTAAATTATTTGAACTTTGATTTTCCAGATAAGTTACATTTCAAATAGCCATCTTACACCTCTTCACCTAACCACGGAGACACTTTAGCAAGTCTGAGATGATTGCTGTATCAAAGATTATTAGTGCTTCATCCCTATAGGTGGATAATCTTACTTTTGTGTTTTTAAAAATAATTCTGTTGTAACACATTATTGAATTATGCATCATTTGCATCATTTGACAGGTTGCAATATTAAAGGTGATTTTCCTTTGCTAATGGTTTAAATTGCAAGTAATCAAAACTGAAGAAGTCTGGCTACAAGAACAGAATAAATTATGAGAGTTTGTGGCCAATGTGCTCATGCTGGTGTTAAAGCTGATGCTAGCTCCTGCTCTCAAGGACTAGTGTGTAGGTGTTATGTTCCTTTACTTCCTTAAAAGGCTGGTCTAACAAAACTATATTGGGGTGGGAGGAGAGGATGTTTAGTTCCAACAGTGGAAACTGATGTATTAAAAAAAAATAAAAAAAAATTAATAATCAAACTTAGTCCTAATTTCAAAGACAAGACTAATGAAAAGCATCTGAAAACTGAAGGATTTGGCTGCAGCCTTACAGAGGGGCTAATAAATAATACTCTAAAATGTCACTTACTAATCAAGTATGTATATATTAAAAACACAGTTGTATAGTTTCAAGGGGGTCATGCTGCAGAAATCATGATTAAAAAGTGGGTTTTGTACACATCCCTCTGATTCAGCCTCTGGAATGCAGGTTGTGACCAAGGGGTAAATGCTGTCTGGCACTTCTTACCAAGCAAATCCCTGGCTCCCACTTCCCTAGTCTGCATTTATTGCTCTGGCTCACATCTGTTCTTGTTTAATGTGAGCAATTGATTTTAAAATATGCACCTTTGGTGAAACAAGATGTGGGTTATGAAGTCATTTGTTTTTATAACTTCCTTGTTCTGGGTCCCTTTGCCCTCTTTACGGGCCCCCTGATGAGAGAAGTGTTGGATGTGCGCTTCTAGTTTTGCATGGCAAGCTGGGGGAGGGCAGCGAAATATCAGGTGTTTCTGTGGTCACCTTGTGGGAGAAAGGGACAGTGGGTGAGTTCTGGTGGCCACCTGCTGAAGAAGCACCTCTTGTCTTCAGGAGCTTTACGTGCATGACTGCCCACATGGCTGGAGGTAAGGAAAGTGGCTGTGAAAGTATTGGGAAGATATGGTGCTCAAATGAGGGCTCTGGAAGGGGGGTTTGGGCTGGATAAAACTGGTGTTTTACCCTCCCAGAGCAGGCAGCTCTGGATGGCTGAGGGTTATTAGCTCGCATGGGGACAGGAATTAATCCAAAAGTGCTTTCCACCCTGTGGAGTAAGAGGGTGAGCAGACCTTCCTGCAGCTACACATCTGGCCATCTCATGCTGGTACCTTGGTGAAGTTCTTGCACAACTTTGTACTTCAGGCCAAAGCCATAAATATAGAATAACATCTATCTATATATAATTCTCCTAAAGCCAATTTTTCATTAGTAGAGGCCAAACATGGGAATGACAGAGAGGGAAAATCCACTTTGATTTAATGTGCATGATCAAAAGCTTGCTTACTTCTAAACTGAGTGATTTAAAACTGGACTGCATGACTGCTAGAGTGACTTCATCCCAGAAGATATATGTGAATGTTAGAGAAATCTCTGGATTTTGCCTCTTTGACTCCCTGTTATCCTGAGAAGAGAGGGGATAACTTCCAAGTTCCTGTGAGTGAGTGTCCTGGCATGTATGAGGATGTTTTTACTTGTAGTTGCGTAAGAGAAGTCACAATGACTCTTGTCCATATTCTTTGTGTCAAGAGGATGCTTCCAGGGAACACTCAGGTCTCAGTGCTATCAAAACAAACTATTTCTGTTGTAGATCAACTAGTCTGGGCACAGCATTGCAGAAATAGAACCAAAAAGAACTAAAATGGGTCACATTTCCTTCACTTGAATCAGTTTACATCTGGCCAGCAACACCCATCTGTGTATGTGGGAACTCCAGGTGTATATAGCAAGTTTGGGACAAAATGTTTGGCAGTATTTCCTAAACAGACCAGTTATGGGATCCTTTCTGGGAAAAGTTTTACTTGATCTAGCCTTCTATAGCTGTGTTTTGGAAGCCAGTTGGATACCCAAAATGATGTAACAACCAAGCAGCATAGAGTCATCTTATTTCTAGGAATGCTCCGACTTCTTTTGGGATAAAATTCCTGCAGACTTCAAAGGAATGTGGTCAAACAAAAGATCTCTTGAAAGATGACATAGAGATTAATGCATTAACAGGGAAGTCTTTCTTTTTCTTCCATAGCTTAGCAATATTAGTATAAATAAATGGAAAATAATGCCACTACCAGGAACCACCCAGCACACTGAATTCTGAGGTGCCTGAGGTGTAATCATTCCTGCTGAAACTTGTCAGTTGATGCAGAGCTCCCTGGTATGCTGCTCTGGTTTCTGTTGGGACAGAGTTGATTTTCTTCACGGTGTCTGGTGTGGTGCTATGTTTTGGCTTCGGGAGAAAAACAATGTTGATAACACACACTGTTTTGGTTGTTGCTGAGCAGCGCTGCCCAGAGCCAAGGACATGTCAGCTCGGACATCTCATTACTGTCCTGCCAGTGAGGGGGGCCAAGGGGACGCAAGGAGCTGGGAGGGGACAGAACCAGGGCAGCTGACCTAAACTGGCCAAAGGAGTGTTCCATACCACATGGCATCATGTGAAAAAAACTTTAAAAACTGTGGGGAGTTGTCTGGGGTGGGGGGGTGAGCTGACTGTGGGGACTGGCTGGGCATTGGTTGGTGGGTGGTGAGCAGTTGCATTGTGCATCACTTGTTTTGTAAATATTCACGTCTATATTGTTACCATTACTGTTACTTGTTTCTTCCTTCTCTGTCTTAATAAATAGTTTTTATCTCAACCTACAAGTTCTACTTTTTTTTTCCAGATTTTCTCCCCCATCCCGCTGGGAGGTGGGAAGTGAGCGAAGGGCTGCGTGGTGCAGAGCTGCTTGCCGTGTTAAACCATGCCATACGCAGGCACCATTGCAGGCTGTATTTCAATGGCCACTGAATTGTCATCCAGCCTGAGGATTAGGGCTATTGCTGTTCATGTGTACGTGTTGTGGCTTTTACCATAACAAGAGAGGTAATGGCTTTTATTTTTAAAGCGTGACCAAACTGTAAACATCGCTGACATCTCGTGACAGGATGCAAATTTTAAACACATTTAACAGGATAAATGAGTTTTAAGCATGTTTTACGGGTTATTGTAACCTGAAGTAATCAATCTGGATTAACAATCTGTATGAAAGTAAATGCAATATTACAAATAGTCTGCATAGGTTTAATGCCTGAGTTATGGAGGTTAAACAATCCCAGTCTGTATGCCTGTGTGTCATGTTGCCTTTAGCTTTGGAAAGAGCACTGAGCAAGTTGGAAACTAGTCCTGGGAGAGAAGCATTCTTATCTTGCCAGCTACCACAAGTGAAAAAAGCAGGGACGACTTCACGGGCAAAGGACAGCCCTAAACCCTGAGCCAGCTCAGCCTTGCTACTGGTCAGATAAATAAAGAGAGCTCCATGAGATGCAAAGTGTAGAGCTCTTCCTTTTTCTTCAGGAGTGGCCTCATAATTCAACAGTTTTTTGTCTGAGAGTTTCATGTTCTACCTAAGTTTTCTCTCAACGTGGCAGCCCTGTTGGCCCGGGGCTTCACCCTCCTGGCATAAAAGCACACATCTCAGATTTTAAAACAAGAGGTGAAAGATGAAGTGAAGATCAAGGGGTGTGAGAAGAAACGATCTAAAGAAAACAAGCTGAGGGCGATAAGTATAAATGACAGTGACAGAAGCAGAGGAAGGAAGTGCAGTGATGCTCAGGAAATGGGTTTGAGCAGGTTCAGCTCTGCTGGCATGTCATGCTCTGGGTCATGGTGACCTACCTCCTTTCTTCCATGCCTTCTTCACCACCTCCTTCACCACGTCCTTCAACACTTGACTGTAAAAAGCTCTATTTAAGAGGCTGTGAATGGTTACAAAATTACCTACTTCAAAGCCCTTCTAGTGATACTTGGTCTTGTAGCATCCCATTCCACAAAACCCTGGGACTGGGGTGACCTGTTGTGATGCCTGGGGGTGGCAGCAAGGATAGGGCAGCAGCTCAGCGATGCTCTGAGCTTGGCATGCTCTTGTTGGCTTTGGGTGGAGAATCGGGTCTTTTGTCAGGACAGGGATGTTGGCTGTGGGGCAAGGCACATGCTTATTTGATCTCTCTCTGGGGGAAAGAAAATTGTGCTGTACTTGTCATAAGGGGAAAAAAAAAAATGTATTGCCCTTTAGCCACAGTAATTTCCATCACAGCAATCTGGGAGAGTCATCTGTCCCAGGTTTCCTGTGGGCATGCACTGTCAGCAATAAGTGCTGACACCGATCCACCAGCATATGTGGAAATCTCTGGAGTGTGCATGACACAGAACAAAGCAAACAAGATGAAGAAGATATACGTCTGCCTGGGAGTGACCCAAGGGTGATTTATTCCTCTGCCATGGGGGAGAATCTTACCTTTCCAGAAGAAGCATTAGAAATCACTGTTATTGCTTCTGCATATCTTGGAAAGCATCTTAATGCCTTTAATTTCTCAAACTCAATTCGCTGCCTGAAGGATGAAATCCTTAAAGAGCTAATTTAATTAAAAAGATGAATGGGGAAAAACAAAGTAAATAAGGTATAATTATTGTGTTTTAATGTATATACAGCAATGTAATCATGCTGCATGCTGGGCATAGATGAATTAAGGGAATAAGAGGCTTAAAAACTTAACATTGCCAGAAATGTTTTAGCATGAAAAATTGTGTTAAAAGTTTATGTTGGGAATTGGCTTTTTCATCGTCTGTTCAGAATTAGATGTTCATGCAATAATTTAGTGCTATATATATCCTGTCACTCTAAATGTTGTCACTATGGTTGCAAATGTGTTGACTTAAATGTTTGAGTGGAAAGCACAATTCTTGACAGTAGAATAAAAAAATCCAAAAAAAATGTCATCCAATCACCAGTAGTGACTTAAAAACAGGACTTTGGGCCATGCCATTGCTCCTTCAGCATTTTTCAAGTATTTTCAAGGACAGGAGAAGGCTAATGATAATAATAATAAAAGGTAGGTGCTAAAACCAAGAAGACAAACGATTCTGCTCAGCCTACTGCTTTAACATATGGCGTGGAGAAGCAAATGGGACATGGTGACAGACCCATGTGCTCCATAACAAATGGCTGTGACCAAGGGGTACCAACACAGCAGCCAAACTGCAGTAGTGTCAGCTGGATTTGAGCACCCGGCTCACTCCAGCCACTTCGGGGCAATTGGTTTAGGAGTGACAGATGCTTCTTAATCTTCCTTGTAAACTTTTGCACAACATTCTGGCATATCCTGGAAGCAGGCATGAGGATTGCTTTCTGTTTTCTCTTTTTACTCCATAAACTGCTTGGTTAGCTCAAGAGGATGCTCTGTTCCGGCAGCATGTACGGCTGGTAAGGAGAGAAAACAGGGCTAATCAGATAGGGTTTGCCTGTGGCTGCTCATGTGCTGAGGTCTGATGTGCTCCTGTTCCTGGGGTCACAAATGGCACAGTGGAAAGTGGCTCCTGAGAGCCTCTGTTTGGCCTTGCCCTGGGAGGAAAAGTCCTTCCTCCTCTGCTCTTTGGCATGCAGGGGTGCATCTGGTGGAAGCAGTGTTGCTACTGCTAGCAAGAGTGGGCAGCACTGCAGCACTAATCCTGATTAACTTGACATTCTAATGCAATCTGGGTTGTATCTCGTCCTTACTGGAAGTTTCTTCATGTAGTGGATTTCTGGTGCAGTAATTTGGTTTTCAACATCGAAGAATTTAAGCCAACTATCTTAACTTTTACTTTGATGTACTGAGATTCCCCATGGGTTGCCTAAGCTGTTTGAACACCACAGGAATATCTCCATGCCAAATATCACTGGTGATCTGGAAGTGCCAAATATCACTGGTGACCTGGAAGCTTCAATACCTGTTGGTTTCTCCTGTGACCGCAAAATGCCTTCGGACTGTTTGCTCCCAGCTCGTACCAAGGGCAGCTTAGACGATCCAAGTTCCTTTAGGCAGCAGATCTGGTTGCTAATTTTGTTTATGTGCAGCTTTCTACCTACATCCAATGCAAACCAGGCAAACCACCACTTTCTACCTGGTCTGGTTCATCCCAGTCTCTAGATAACTTGGGACCCGTGGTAAAAGTGAAAAATGAGTGTTGCTGGGGCACAACCAGATCGTCTCTTGTTTGGGCTATATGGTCCAAACTCTCTTGGTGCTCAGGGGGATCTGGGGGGTCCTTGCTGGCAAATATTCATTGGTAAAAATCCCCCTTCAGATAGCAGAGTGTGCTCGACTCCAGCCGCTTAGATGGCTGCATTCAGATGGCAGTCAGAGCCAGCAGCTCTTTGCCAGCATATTGACTAGATAACTTACTACACTTTGCTAAGTATTTATGGTGTATTTACACCTGAATTCTAGCAACAAATTCTCTTGCATTCAGAGAGTCTTTGGGCTGTGAAGAAAGATGCAGAATACTGAAAAAAGTCTCTAGAATCCTGAAAAATCACAGTTTTACCTAACACAAACTTCTCTCCTCATGCTGAGCTATGGTCTCTGTAAGAATACCACTGTTGTAAGATTTAAGTGGGAGATGAGCAGGCAGCCAAGTTCTAAGTAATCTGCCAGCTCTAGAAAGAAGGGGAATGTCTCTCTCTGGGCAGCTTCAATGTTGTGCATTTAGTAGAAAGATTCATTTGCTATGTTAATAAAACCAGCATTGTCCCTTTCATATACATTTTTGGGACTGGGTGTGTGTCCAGTTACTGATATTATACCAGCAGTGGTTAATTTTCACTGTCTGCAGGGGTCTATAGGATGTAGTGTGCAATAAGCAAGTCTGGGCTGCTTCTTTGTGGAAAAAAAAAAAAAAAAAGTTGTTGCTTGCTCACTCTGTGAACATAAACCTAGTGATCAAAGCAGCAGGAGACAATTTGAATGAGCTGTGCAGGTGGTTTGCAATCAGGTGTGCTGTACACACTGTCCCAGCTTAAAACTTTAATTAGTTTCAACAGAAATTACCTCTGCAAATTTTCTGTCTGAGCTAAGAAGAGAAGAAGTGCCAACCATGTAATGTACTTGCAGCCCTCCAGCCTCCCCTCCTGTAGCTGAATTCAGCGAGCTGAGGCAACAGATATTCCCACCCTGACTAAATGCTTACTGCCAGAGACACTTAGAATGGAAATCATGGGATATTCTGATTAAAATCTGGATCCTTGCAAACAACAGTGTCCAAGGGAAAGAAATTACAGGGCTTGAATTTGCAAATGTAATCATATTTTGTACACAATTTAGAAGAAATTGTGTAACCTTCCCAGGATAAGCCAATGAAGAACTGCTGCAGTTTCATGAGCATGCAGATGGCTGCCCAGAGCCTTGCCAGGGCTCCTTGTCCACTTATCCTAACCAGAAAGTACTTTAAAGGGAGGAAGCCAAGCCCCAACACTAGCAGCCTCTTGTTTTGAGGTCATCTAATGTTCACCTGGGAAACATAAAAAGGTTTGAAGATCTTCAGTTCCTCTGCAGGACTGAACTCTTTCTTCATAATGTCTGACTAGATAACATAGTTATAAACTGAGCCAAAACAAATCAGCCTCCCTCTCTCCAAGACAAACAAACAAACCAACCAGATATGGGGAAATGGGGAACAGTCTTAACTCACTGTCACCAAGATTGAGATGAGAAAGCTCTGAAAACTTTTTTCTTTTTGCTTCTCATCTAGTGACTGCCCAGCCATGTTTCCTAATTAGATGAAGCACAACTTCATGTTCTCTGGGATCTTTGTCAGACCAAGATTCGCATTTCGTATCTGCCATCTTTCCCCCACGAGGCTCCCATCTCTTTTGCATTTCTCAGCGAGAATTGTCCTTTACACAGGACTTTGGTGCGAGTTCAGTTGTTAATAGATACACTCCTTGTAGGTGTTTGCACACACCGCCTCTTATTGGAAGGCAATTAAGCACTTTGGGGAGACTGAGTTTCTCTCAAGGACATCATATTGCTGCTGTGGTTCCCTGGTTACCTGTCTCTGACTTTTGTTCTTTCAAGAGGCTTGATCTTATCCAGAAATACAATTTTTATCAATTCTGCAGAGATTCATGGAAATATGAATGACAGCCTCTTAATATTCCATGATTTCACAGCAGCTGCCACAGAGGGCTTGCACAGACATATACAGACAGAAGGGCAAGTTGTTCTGCAGTTAAGCAGGAGATGCTATGGTCGTGTTGCAATCTGCCATCTGTCATGAACAAATAGCTGAAAAGGCAGCAAGGGTGGAAATTTCAGCATGATCACACCCTTGCAATGCTTGATGTGCTCTTCTTCCTGCAGAAACGCCACTTGGCTTCAGCAAGGTAGAACTGTGGCTGGCCAAAAGCAATGGCTGTCTGTGAAGATGGCCATATGGTGGTCAGCGAGGGATGGTTGGCTGCCCGTGTGCTAATGAAACATATCCTGGCTATGAAGATTCGGAACAGTGTAAAGCACGTCCACAATTTCCCCTGCAAAGTGACTGTGATTTACTTTCGTTTGGGGACTTCGAGTCCCAGGCAGATCAAGGGATGACCTGGCCATGCCAAAGGCATAAAGACATCTTGGAGTCTGCTGTTTCCACCAGAGCACACTGTGCTCCTTCTGCCTGCTCTTCTAAAATTGTCTTTGATTAAATTCAAGAGCTACGTAAATTAAAGGTCTGTACATGCCAAAAATCTCAAATAAGTTAACGTGACTTGGGAGCCTACAATTCACAGCCTCAGCGGGGAGAGTTTCTGGCTCCTGCCCATGAGTCCCACGAGATGCTGATCTTCACCTTTAGGCATGTGACTCTTTCTGAAGTTTGGCTGTATGAGATGTACCTGGGCTCACATAACGTGCTTGTCGTGACAGCTGGAAGTGAGTGCGCTTCTTCAAAGTCCCATGCTAATGCTGCTACCACCACACTGTTTTCACCTCTGGCAGAGCAATAACTTTGTGTTTTTATAGTGCTTAGGCTTTCTTGCATTGTCAAGCATGGAGTCAGAAGAAAACTGGATAATGCAGTCGATTTAAAAGGAGTGGTTCAGTCAAGAAACTCCCTGCTAATTCCTGCTGATTTCCAAGCTGCTAAAAAATTTAGAAAGAAAATAATTCATGCTGTTGTAGACATATAAAATAGCACAATTAATTGCATTTAAGTTTTTTAACCTCTTTCATCTTGGAAAATTGCAAAAAGGTTTAAAACAAGTTGGACAGATGTGGAAGGGAATAATAAATAAGAGGTAGGTTTTGCCTCAGAACACATTGTCCTAATGGGAGGTATTAGACATCTCCATGCAGGAACATACATACCATCATCTTTTTGTTTCCATTGGATCTGTTGAAAGGGAAGGCTGCTTGTCCAAGAGGGGGCAAGAAAACAAAGTCATTCACAGTTTTCTGATCAGGACTGTTGCTTTTGCCAGCTGGGAATTGAACTTACCAACCCAGCACAACATTGGACGTTGGCCGTGCTCCTGCAGACCATGGTGTGAGCTCTGGGAAATGAGATGGCACCTTCCCCGAGGCACACGTTCAATATCCCTGTTCATTCAGTAAGAATATTATTGCCTGCTTCTGGCCATAGCAGCTGAGGCAGAAAGCAGCTGGAGAACAAGGCTACTTAACCTATACCCTGTGCTCACACTTTTTTTTACCCCCGGCTGCATGGTTTGTATGAGATGCAGATGATCCTAGCTCAGAAGGACAGGGTGCTTGCAGGAAGCAAGCCAGCCTGACGCAGAGCGTTCACTGTGCTGAGGGTAGGTTGCTTGTGGGAGGTGAGGAGCTGGTGGCCGTCCTTATGACAGGGTCTGTGCAAAAGTGCCTTCAGCCAAGTTTCTCTCTGGTACTCTCCAGTACTGCATTTATATCAGATATGAATGAGTCTCTGACTTAAATTCTGCCACTTCTTGTAATTTTCCATAAATCCATAGATACTTACACCTCCTATTGATCCCTAAATTTTGTAATGTGGCCTGCTGGCATAGGCATCCATGAGATCCTTTTGCTGCGCCAAACCATTGCTGTGTGGCTAAAACGTATTTACTGCTCCTGAAGATGCCAGGAGAGGAAACCTGCAGGATACATCTGGAGACCTGATGATACACTTGAGTTATTCAGCTAACTGGGAGATGAGTTAATTATTTTGTCAAGCCATGCAAGCTAGTCAGTGGGTTTGGAATCCTCCAAGACCAGTGGCTGTCGGTCTGACATGCACCTGGAGCCACCGATGGCCTTTTGTTTCCTCTCTGTTTTCGCTCTACACTAACTGAGAGGTTAACATTATTTATTCTTTCCATAACGAAAACGCAGTATCAAGTGTTCTAAAAGCTGTGACCTAAAGGCTTTCATTGTGCTGTGCAATCAAGGGCAAGGCTTGTATTCAGAGCTGTGGAGAGGCAGATGCCTACACGGATCAATGGAATAAAAATTATTCAGCTGAAAGTAGAAAAAGGAAGAAATCTGGAGACCAGATATGACAGGTATAAAGAGATGGTTGTGTTCAGAGTTGTAAAGACCAAATTATCTGCCTGGCAAAAGGGCAGCTAAGTGAGGTTTTCATCCTGCCAGCATCTGCTGACGTCGTTGGCTTTTCTTTGAAATAATGGGGCAATTACAATGCCTTGTTGATCTCCGGAGCGCTTGTAGAGAACAAGAGGAGAAACACGAGGGGGTCAGGGCACACTGCCATGGTGGCAGAGCATCATCCACAGGCCCCTGGATGACCCTAGGACCGAAAATCTGATTTTTCTTTCCTTTTTTTTTTTTTCCTTGTAAAAAACCCTCCCAGTGACTCCAAATCTGGGTGCATAATTGTGCCCACTTCCACAGAATAGCTTGGACCCATGCAAAATATGTGAGTAGGCTGAGCTGGGGTGGATGGGGCAGAACCCAGTCACTGCCCGTGGCAGTTCTTGGAGCTGGGTGCTACCACATCTCCTGTCCCCAGCCCCGGAGGGATGCGCGGTGCGGCAGCTGTGCAGCAGCGCAGATGGGCTGAGCTGCAGAAGGTAGCAGAGCGCTTCCCCAAATTTTCTCTCCAGTGCCTTAGCTTCTGAGGCTAATGAAGCTTTGAGGGATAATGTGAATCGCTGCATAAATTGATATCCTTTGCTAATTGCATCAGCATTTTGCTTTGATGAAAGCCTAGGAAAAGGTGCCAAGAAACTAATAACATACAACATCAATAGCTATTTGAAAAAAAGAAGCCGATGATTGATTGAACGTACGATGATTCACGGAGCTGTGAGTCAGCTTACCAGGAGATGTTTTTAAGGGTTCAGTGGAAGGCTTTATTTCAACATGGTAAAGGACCATCCCTTAAAAAAAAAACATTCCTGAACATTGTCAGAACATCATTCAGACTGCAAGATGAAGGTCACCTTGCTCTGCTTGCACTGGGATGTCACTCATCAGCACTCACGAGTAGCTTTGGTCCTTTCCAGCTTTTTCCTTGACTGCAAGCCAGCCGTCTTATCTGAGTAGCACAAAGTCAGGTGGCCAGAAAGCCAGGCAGCTATTGAAGGTGCTGCGGCTGCTGGCTGCTACTCTGCACCTATTCTGGGCACTTTTATCCTGACCTTGCAGCAACCTCCTGCTACTGCTGACAAATGCCTTGAACAGCTACAGCTTCCTTGCTCCAGCGAGACCCCTTTCTGCCACCAGAACTGTTTGCACAGGCAGCAGGGTCATGCACTATTGCAATGGAGGCACGAAAGCTGGGAGCTGGTTTCACTTCCCCACAAAGGAAAGATTCAGGCCCTTTATTTTCTGAGGTGCAGTTTCTTACGAAAACTGTTTGCAATGGATGTGATGAGATGATTTGCTCTTGGCCAGCCCCAGCTCCCTCAGCCACTGCAGTGCAGGAACAAAACCGAACACCCTGCCAAATGCCTTGGATGTGTATCTCTGTGTTCACCGCTGCCCAAACCACTGCTGCTGCGTGCAGATGTTTAGAGACACCAATGAAGCATGAGAAGGCTCCTTCAGAGAGGAGTCCAAAGGCAGGATGCTGTGGGACAGCATTTTGAGAGTAAAAAAATTGCACTAAGTTGAATGTATTAAAAATCGAAAGACTGTTTTTGGTTCAAGCAGTGCAGTGGCTTAGAGGCAAAGAGCTCTGCTGCTCATCACGAAGGAGTGGGGGAACAAGGTGCTCAGAGGAAAACCAACAGAAATAAGTCAATTTAAAAAAAAAAAATTCTTATCAGAAACTATGGAGCAGGAGGGTGGGGCAACTGCTGTGCCACAGATTGCTTTAATTCTGCATGGTGCAGGCGGGGTCTGATGGGTCTGCCCTTGTGTGCTGAGAATGCACCAGCTCCTGCTGTTCCTTCACATCTTTCTTAACCTCTGCACTGTCTGAATCTCACTCGTCTTTCCACATTAAGTTAATGTAGTTAAATGAGTGCAAGGTGCAAGGCACCGAAAGAGTGGCTTACTTTAATTAATCTTAAACTAGTTCTGAATCACATCCAGTAACTAGGAACAAGTCACCACAACTAACATTAGTGTGTCTGTGTGGGGATACACCTGTTTAACCAAATGGGCTTTAAGACATGCTTTTATTTTAAGTGATGCAAGTTTATGTGGAAGAGGCTTTGATCATTTAAGCACTTTTAAAAATGTGGCTCTAAAACTTTACAAACTAAAAAAAAACTTATCGGCGCGAACAGAAGAAAACGCATATGAGAGTGATCCAGGGTATTATTTTCATTGCTTGTTGGTTTAGTCACTGGCTTTCTCGGTCACTGCAGCTGAGGTCCTGCAGAGCTGTGCATGGGAAGTGCAATAGAGCTGCAATCTGGCCTTCAGATACTCTTTTCCACCTCGTGTCTGAAAAGCAATGGGTTTCCTCTTGCTTTTAATGCAGCACAGTGGAAATGGTGGCGTTGCATGCACTTGTGCAGACTGAATTCGGTCCCATTATGCAGAGGTCAATGCGTCAAAATGAGGCAGATTTGTAGAGAACACTGAGTTGGGGAAAAAAAAAAAAAAAAAAGTGAGATTTTTCCCTGAGTTAACCAAAGGAATTCAAAGGGAGTTTAAATCTTTCAATTTTCTTTGGCTCATGGAGAAGATGAAAAATGTTTGACCTCCAGCAAAACAACTGAATTCATACGGTGGCTATGTTGATAAATAAAATGTCCATCCAGACAGAATATTGATTGTATAGGTACTGTATGCTGAATCACAAATAGGACCATCAAAAGCCAAAGCAAGAAAGTATCATAAAATACATCAGGGCATCCAAGTTGTTGGGCTTAATGCAAATAGACAAATTAAAGAAGTGTAATTAAACTAACAAGCCTGAGAAATAGCAGAATGCCATTGCTCCCTTACATTATTCATGTCAGTGGTAGTGCCTCTGCACCAGCTACCTCCACAGCACCCACTGCTGATGATTGGCTTTGGGGAGGCCAAAGTGTCCAGGGGACTGGGGATCCTGTGGGAAGCTGGACCCCCAAATGCTTCTATCTACCTGGCATTGAGACATTGGGATTTTGACAGGGGGATCTACCGGAGAAGGAAACGCCCATGCGTGGTCATTGCAGGGTGTTGGCTGTGACTTCCTAACAGCTTGTTGAGGTGAGCATCTCCTGGAGCTTCCAGTGGTGCTTGGGGCAGCGGTTAGCCCCACAGCTGCCACTCTCACCCAGCAGTGTGACCAGTGTGTAGGAAGGCACCCGTTGTTACCGGGGGAGGTAGGAGGGTATTCGGGTGTAGGACCTCCTCTCCTGCCTGTCAGGTGGATCTTTTATGCGTTGAGAAGGGTGATGAGGGAAGCAAGAAAAGAGAGGAGAGAATTACAGGAAATGAGACATAAAAGAGTTTGACCTACATAGATGTGCACTTCTTTTTGTCTTCTTACAGAAGCGAGATCTGGCCAGTTCCGCTGGGTATTGCATGTGTTTTACTATCAGAGTGAGCAGAAGATATTTTGTCAAAAGAGGTAATTTGAAATTTAAATGAATTTCTTAATCCTAGAAGAAGGTTACTTACTTCCTAAGGAAAACTCTAAAATTAAAGATAACCTGCATCAACTTCATAATCAGTAGCAAGTTACAAAGTAACAGTTACAGGCATACTTGCATGAAAGAAATTAAAATAAGCAACCTTTGCTCTTTTTATATTTGTGCAAGAAGTACTGATAAAATACATAATCTTCCTCATCCTTTTCTCTATAGAAAGTACATGAGCTGCAATTAATTCCAAGCATGGCAGAACTGCTTGAAGAAGTAATTGTAAACCAGACTTAAGTCTAACAACCTGGATAGGAATAGTTCTAAGTTGACATACTTTTTGGACTTGTCATCCTTGGACGAAGTTCTGAGCCCATCATATTTTCTCTTGTATTAAATATATTGTGTGTCCCGAAGCAAAAATGAAAACAACCCCGGACTTAACTTAGAAAGCTGTATTCAGAGAGGACTGTTCTGTTCCTCTTAGACAACTTTGGTTGAAAGAATATGTGCTGTAGGCGGTACAGAATGATCCTTTCAGCAAACATGGGCATCCCCAGCCGTTATTGCTGTGGGGGAATATACCTTTAGTTCTGACAGAAGAAATAGGGCAGAAATGGGGTGGATGGAGGGAAGGACACTGTCATTCTTGTCAAAGGCTGGCTTGAGAAATCCCAAAGAAAATGTATTCAAAAAGGGATCCCTAATTTACAGTAATTTATGTCATTCAGGGTTTATCTAAAGTCAAGCAGTCTCACAGGGAGCTGGCAAATTTCTGCATGATTTAGGAGATGAGTCATGAGCCTCAGGCTCTTTTGAAGTACTTTTATATTGCCGGACTTTTGGGTAAGTGGGGGGAATGGGAATGCACAAGCACCTTCTTGGGTCCAAAAATCCCACCTCCATGTAGCATTTATGTGGCTTCATGCTTGTGAGGTGAGAGACAAAGTGGAGCTTCATGGGATTATGCACACAGTTTCCAATCCTTATTCTCCAGATTATGAACGGTGTGGTTACAATTAACAATTAACCAGTGAAGGTTAATGAAAATGAATGTCAGCTGCACTGATCATGAGTGTTTTGTTTTCCTACAGCTTCAGGTGTTTTGGAGACAGGGGTTCTCAGAAGTGGTTCTGCTGATCTGTTTGCAGGTATAGCCATTTGGTTCACCTCCTCACTGCCTCTTCCCCTGCCCACATCCCTCCCAGGTGATGCAGCACTCTTAGCTGCTTCTCTCTGGCAGGATTACCAAGAGCAAGGAATAATTTTAGGAAAATGAGGCTAGAGAATTAAATAGGGCTCTGGTAAATGTATGGAAAAAAAAAAAAAAGTAATTTAACTTGATGCCTAACTGGGGAAATTGGATCATCAAGATATCAAACATCGTCTGCCATTAAGAGACAAAGTCATATCCTGTGTACAGGATGGGTGCTCTTACAGATGGCATGTAAAAAAGTTTGAGTCTGGGTCACTTTGTTCTCTGACTGAGCTCTGTGTTCCCTATAATAGATAAATATACATGTATTTTATTATTAATGAGTAAGAATTGTCCTTAACCTTACCAGCTGGGCAAAGACTAGCAAGCAAGTAAAATCGTGGTGACATCTAGTGGCTGCTGGGAATTCTCAGCGGCATGAGGGATGAGAATACCGTTGCTCTGGACGTTTAAGCATGCTGTGCACAAAGCCAGACATTAAAATGGAGCAAAGAATGAATTAAAACTGTACGGGGTGTAATTATATGACCAGTCCCATAATTTAATTCAAGCATGTTTGCAAATTCTAAAGAACACAAGTAATGATTGCAACCAGACCAAGAAAAAGCAAATTAGTTTTTGAAAAGGCAAGTTGCTTTGTGATGAAACAGAGAGAATTGGCCTGACAGGTTTTATGGTTGGGGGAGAAATTAGGGCTTTAAGACAGCGAGGCTCTACGGCTTCCATTTTATTCAGTATTCATTTAACTGCTCAGAGCCGAGCTATTTCTGTCATAAAGGTTATTTTAAGTACTGCTGTAAAGGATGTTATTTTTCATGCTCTCTTTAACGCCAGGTTGTGTGGAATGTCACTGAAGTGCTGAATTCAGGATGGAAGTCCCAGGAGGACCCACACGTGGCTCCCCCTGCAGAGGGGGTGTGACCAGGACATCTCTTCCCTTTGCTGAGTGTCCACCCTTTGGTCTTGGATCCTTTGGTGGCTTCAAAAAGCCTTTGGGTAAGTTGTGTGGAGGTGTCTGAGCTGCAAGCCAGTCCCCAATGTGCCCCTGTGCTGGTGGTAGTTCTGCTCAAAGTCGGAGTGAATTGAGGCAGCAAGATCTGAACATGAGTGAAGGTTTTAGGAGTGGGGGTTGACTATTATTTAAAAGTGCCTAAATGTTATTTTTGCCCCAAAGTCCAATTTTCAACATAGTGATGTGAGTAGGGAAAGCATCAGTTCCCTGAAAGCTCTAACCTCAGGGCTTGTCTGCATGAAGAACTTTACTAGCATTTCTCCTGTAGTCAAACTATAAGTGAATTAAAATAAATCCAATTAAGGCTGCATTTTCTCTGACGGAGCGCATCCACACGGCTCGCCATCTGCCTTAACTAATCTGTGCTGTGAATTCATAGCACTGTATTGTTCAAGTTAGTCTTCTGGGGTACTGCTGGGTAAACAGCGATTAAATCTGTTTAAATATATGATTTACACTAATGCCTATGTAAGGCATTTCACATCGCTTCTGTCTGCTTTTGAATTGTATTTGGTGTAATATTAATCTGTCTTTTCGACTAGTAAAAAGAAACAGGTATAAGTCCTTAACATGCAGTTTCTCACTTAGTATTGATAATTATTTATGTTGGGTTATGCTGAGAGGATTCCTGATTGACTTAAATTACATAGAAGGAAGTCAGTGGCCTGACAAGAGATTTTATGTGTAGGGAGCTGCCCACGTTTAATGGGGCTTAAAGTTGTCCCACCTTTAATTGAACTGCTTCAACACTTTTTATGTGTGCATAGTCAGGTTTCTAGATAATTTATAACCCTTCAAAACAAATAAGAAAATTCATAAAATTCCTGAAGAAGGGTCTGAATTCCTTGAGAAGAGCCTGCTATAAATACAAAACCTGATCTAGGATGTCATTTTCATTACTTAGCCACTTTGGCCTTTTCGTTTCTCAGTCCTCCCTCATCTTTTTTTTTATCAATTATCTTGATGAAAGCTTTTCCAGCACTGTTGCTGGCAGGGGAACCCCAGAGGAGAGCTGGCATCATTGCACTGACAAGTGCAAAACTGGGGTGCTGCCCCCAGCACACCCCAAACTTGCTCCTCCAGCCCCAGGCAGAGCAGGTTACTCTGCATTAGCTTTAACCCAGGACTAGCGTGTCTCCAATTAGCTGCTCCTGTCTACCTGACACTCACCTAACACAGGCACGGTTGGATGTACTAGGTTCCCACTCATCTTCAGGATTAGCAGCATAGGCCTAACATTTTTCTAAATTCACTTTCGAATCTCTCTTCAGTTCCTGATTTGTGTGCTTCTGATACTCATTAGGGAAATGCGGTGCATCGTATTGTGATAGATTTGGAGTGGAGAGTTTCCAAAGAGAGCACTCTGTCGCTCCAACTAATCAACAGAATTCAAAGGAAATTTAGGAGGTTTTATGCTGTGGCTGTCAGAGAAGATGAAAGGAGTTCGACCTTGGGGGAATCAACAAAGCTCCTCTGGTAGCTCCACAGAAAAATAAAGTGCTTTTCCAGAAGCATCATTGCTCATTTAAGCTCTTTGTAATGAATCCTGATTAGAAAGGCTCCTCAAAAGCAAGGCAGCATTGATACCAGAATGCAATGCATTTGAGCACCTGAGATGCTGGGATTAATGCCTATGGACAGGCAGCGCGGCCAAGGTGAAAGGGGCAGCAACAGAAGCTGGTGGGTCTTTCTGTGCTGCTCTGCTCAGTGCTTCCAATACTTGCAGCTGTGGCAGCAATTCCTCATCCAGAAGGATCTGATTTCCCCCCATTCCTCCCCTGACTTGTTCATCTGCTGAAGAGAGAAAACCCGTCTCACCCCTCCTGGCTGCAGCAGGGGCATCCAACCCTTGGCTCCCTTCTCCTTGCTCACCAAAAGATGCCAGCAAAGAGCTTCTCTTCCTTGGCTCAGCCACTGTCCTGCATTAGGAACCTTGTTGCTGCACTCCAGATAATGGATTTTTCCTCGAAGTTCATCTTTCGGCGCGTTCCCCAGCGGGACCAGGTGTACAGGACAAGTGCATCCTCCTGCTGACCTGGGTAGCCTCACCAGATGGCAACAAATGGTCAATACCAGGTATTCCCACTCATTTTAGTGGTGAGGTTTTTTCCAACTGAAAAAAAAAAATGCATGTCTATGCAGGAGTGTGGCCCATAACATTCAAATTGTCATAAACTGAAAGCAGTGTACAACAGAGAAATCACAGAATTAACAATTTCGGGAAATAGGGAATGTGCACTTGAGCTGACCTGGAAGAATTATAATCTATAAAAATCTTTAAAGGCAAGTGAAAGATGTTTTTATAGCCATTTCTGGGCTCCATACACCTGTGTGATTAACTACAGCACTGGGAGGAGCGCAGGCAACGCCCTGAGCAAGGCACACACTGTTTCCACCGCAGGACACCCTGAGCTAGGGTAGCAGCTGGCTGCTGGGCTCATCACTAATGCATCCTGCAAGAGGATTTGAAAGCGAGAGCAGGAGAGCATGGGGAATCACACCGGTTTGGTAGGGCTGGAGACAGTAAAATTACAGTGACATCTAGTGATCATAAATATTTCACAAAGGTGCTATGAGCAAAAAAAAATGAAACATTTATTGCCAGGGAGCATTTTGAACGCATAACACACAAAATCAGATCATTAACCAAGGGCAGTGAACAAGGCGGGATACAAATGGGGCAGATGATGGGAATTAAACTGCTGTGGGGATGCTGCGGAGCCGACTGCCGGCGCTGGGGAGGGCTGTGGGTGGGTTCCGCGGGGCTCTTGGCTGGGTCTGCATTTCTCGCCATTTCTGCAGAGCTTGCTGATGGTACTAAATTACAGCAGCTCGATGGTTTTGCAGCTGGGAACAGAACTAATAAATGGTGTGTAGCTTCCCACAGCACATGCTGGTCCCCAGAGAGAGAAAAGCAAAATGAAACCTGTTCAGAGACAGGAACACACATCATGGGCACAGCTCTTCTGAGTGCTGGCCCAAGGCTGAGGGGACAACAAACAAAGGAAGAGCGGCAACAGGGCATCGCTGTGGGCACTGCTGGGGCTGTGACTTGGCTCACGGCGGGGCTTGGGGCTGCATTCGCCGGCTGCAGGATCTTGCTGGTGCTGTGATGAATCCTCTACTGATTGTTTGCTAGGCTAAATTACTGGCTGACCAAAGACATGGCTTTTAAAAAACTGGGCCTTCCCTATCCATGCCTCAAAGTGATGAAAAACAAGACAGTGGGGGTTAGCCAGAGCAACAGCCCGGAGCAATAACTGATGTGCTTAGCACAAGGATTTTATGGTTTTAAACTGGGTGATTTTGTGGCTGCATAAATATGCGGCCAAATTTTCTTATGATGAAACGTTCAGGAGAGCCTTTGATAAATTTGCAGATGAAGCTCCTGTCCAATTTCAGAGGCCTTCCCACGAGTCCCCAGCAGACAGCACTGCAGCAAATCTTTCGATAACATACTATCTGGAAAAATATTATTTAGGATGGCACAGGCAGGAATTAGAAGAATAATTGCAAAGCAGATAAAACCTGGCAAAAGACAACAGCAAGAGGACTGGTGGTTGCTTTTGGTGTTTGCCTCATGCTCTTCTGGGTGAAGAAGTGGCCTCCAGCTGCTTAGAAAGTGGGTGGATACTTTTCAAGGACTCTTTCTTACTACAGCTCCTATTAAATAACAGCTTTGGAAAGGCTGGTGACAATCTTCCAGCATGACAGCATCCTCAGGATCTGCCTGGGAGGAAAGACTGACCTGGATCGTAGCATTAATTTGTGACAGGGTGATGAAGAAAGAAAGCACCACTGACACAGTACGGAAATCAGCTGCCTTTTACCTTATGGGCTGAAAATGTACAGGGTTGGTGTCACTTCAAGCAGACAGATCATCCCATGGAAAAGGCCATTCACTGGTTCAGGAGGTCAGGGATCTACCTGGTCCTTGCTGGGAAAAATAGTGCTGTTGTTGGTGAGGAGTTGGAGCTGGTGCCAGGGAGGGGACAGGACTTCGTTCCTGGCAGAGAACAAGATTCGATGAATGAGAACATGTTTAGAGGATCCCTTTGGTTCCCATCTGAGCAATGCAGAAGTGGTGGAGCAGCGTGTCACCCTGTAACCCCCCGTGACTGCTCACATGAACGCTTTCTCTCTCCTTTCCCATGGAGCTGCCCGTGGTGCACCTCTCTCACTCTCAGCTGTGTCTGTGCTGTCCACGCTGGCCCAGTCCCCCTGCACTGCTCTCGAGTGCAGCAGGGAGGAGAGGCAAGAGTTGCAGGTTGCCACAGTAACCCCTGCTGCACCACCTTTTGCTTTTATACCAGGAAAAATCTATCGCTCTGCAAACACCCAGCTCCAAGCACATGATTTACACTGACCGTATTTGTGGTGGGACTATGGAATGGTGCAGAAGAGCCCTGCAGGACCAGCTTCTTGCTTCTGAATTCCCACAACTCCTAGGCTCTCCTTGATGCAGCCAAAAACACCTTGGGTGAGTCTGGGGGTGCACTGCAAACCCAGAGCATCTCCCCTGTCGTTTCCCTTCTCATGCTTCTGATTCAGCAACAGGGTGGAGGGGAGATGTTGCCATCCCAAACGTGTGATTTCTGTAATTTATGTTAGTGCATTATAATGAACGTGTTTTCTGAAGGTGCAGGGTTTTTTTTTTTTTTTTTTGTCTTTGCTGTCACTGTATCTCTCTCTGTTTCCTACTCTTTACTGAGATAAAAGGTTTCTATCCTACCTATCTCTCCAAAAGATAAAATATCTGAGCAGCAGGAATGACAGAACTTGTGTAATTGTTCCTCATGTTGCATGTTTCCAGGCTGACAGCCTGAAACAGGGCTGATCGTAGTTTGTCCTGAAGTCAACAGGAGCCTTCACAAACAACAGCTTGGTTTTGGAGCAGGAGGCTCAGAGCCAGGTGAGGGCAAGGAGCATTGCTATGTGGGCTTTGGTGCAATGATGACACTTTAACCCTACTGAGGATGGGGCTTGGTGGTTTAATTGCCAGAAAATAAAGGAGAACTGCTTATAAATGGTGACTGCTGCAGCATTTAGGCACATGGAGAAAGATTTTCTTTTTCAGATCTAATATATGTGTGTATATGTATCTTATCTACACGCACATGCTATAATATAAATTAGATCACTGTATGGCAAACACATAAATTATAAAGCCAGGATATCCTCTGTTCAGGCAAATGAAAGGCTATTTCCCTTTGAGATGGTCTTTGTGTTGCTTTATATGCCACTTGTGGAAGTGTTTTCGCCCACAGTATTCCTTCAGGTAAACACGTCTCCTTCAGTCAGTGCACCTGTGGATTAGCTGTGAATAATTTCCCTTTGAAATATTTTGCAAAAATATTCTCTGCATATGGTAAACAGGTTTGAATACTCATGTATTTATGCACCTGACAGTGGCAGAACTTGTTGACTTGCCGACCCTTGTTGTGCAGGTAGGTCACACCTCAACAGCTGGATTGCACGTGCCCTGGTCACAAGCTATTTTACAGACTTGTTTAGCAACAGCACAGAAGTTTTGCAGGTGGTCAGCTAATTCATTTTAAAGGGATGTCTTCTGCTGGTTTTTGTATTAAGACCAATGCCTTTCTTTGCCTGCAAAGAGGCTTTCTCTGCCCTGCTATTGCTAAGCACCTACTAATCACAGTGAAAATGGGGTGAAATTGGAGACAACTATAAACCTGTCCTTGGGGCTGAGTATTGCCTATACACCACTTCCTTTGCTCACGGGCTTTGCTGTGGAAGCCTGTTCTGTCTGCTGTGCTTCTGTAACAGAGGAGCGCATGAGGAAATGTCCCACGTGGCTCTGACAGCGTGACTGGCAGCTCTTGTTAGAAAATGTGAAATGAAACCAGCCCAGGGTCCAGCCTGCTGTGCTGAGGCCCATTTTACATTGTACTGTCACACTTCCCTTTGGCAATTACAGCCTAACATGACGGCAATTATTAACTGCTTAATCTTGGTGTATATATATGCACAAAAAGCCAGGAGAATGGAATATATCCAGTTTCTAGGTGGGACGTTGAAATGAAGAGAGAAAGATTAACGCCCTGGGTCTCCAAAGGTGCTCTGAGTGCATATTGTGTATTGATTTTGGAAGGCACCAGAATATTTTTGAGGCAGTGAATGTAATGGTTGGATGTGGAGAGAGGGAGGGAGGGAGCTCGTGCACTTCTCACAGAGCTGAAGTTGCAAACCCAACATATCAGCACCTGCGGCTCTGGGTGCCCAAGCTATGGGTAGGCTAAGGGAGGCCACCCCAATCTCCCAATGGTTTGGGTGAGGGAGAAAACCTCCCATTTCGCTGGCAGTGGCAGTGGGTATGGACTGCACCAGGAGGGTGCCCTGATGGGTGCCTGCAGCTGGGACTGCCCCAGCCAGGAGCAAAGCTGGTTTTGGATCCAGCTTCTGCTGAGATGTATTTCTTCTTTGAAACTGCTTACATGTGACATCGCTGGTGCTGATTTTCTTCCCTTACAGTAAGGAGCTTTTTGGGCAGTGCTTTTTGGGAAAATTTGGTGTGGACAGAGATGCAAGCTTGCTGATGACATCACTCCAACAGCACTGTGTGTGGGGTCTGCCCTGTCCAGCACAAGCTCCCTTCCCACCCACCTGGCACTGCTGTGTGGACTGTGTGGACTCAGCAGCTCCTGGCTGGAGCCAGGTACCTGACTGCTGTGAGACAGGCGGGTGTGAGCAGCTGGGTCTGGCCAACGGACACACGAGCTTGGTGCTCCATCCCAAGCCCCATGTCATGGCCACCAAACCCATCTCTGCGTGGCCAACAGCCTTCAGCACAACCTCCTCTGTCTTGCTCCTCTACTCAGCCTTGGCGAGAATGTTACATGAGAAAAATGTGGCTAGGAGAGGCAGAGTAAGTTTTGGTTGGTTCTGTTTACAGGATGCATATCTGCACACCCCAGCGCGCCGAGGAGACTGGTGCTAACTGCTGATCAGGTGATCTCAAACCGGACCTTTCAGAAGGAAAAACCAGAGGAGCTGGTGGCCATGGGTTTCATGGACATACCAGGTGCATACCAGGAGCAGCACGTGAGCCCAGGTAGGACAGCAGCTCATGGCGTGGGGACAGGGCAAAGCTGACCATAGAGGTGCTGCAGAAGTTACCCAAAATGTCTAGTAAAGTGGCACAGCAGCTCCAGGCAAGACAGGCAACGAAGCATCAGACACAGGAATCTCCCAGGCTGCTGACTGCTTCTCCAACCCCTTCCTCCATCTTCCAGGACAAGTAGCATCTGTGCATTCTCACCGCCTCACTTTCCTTGTCCTCTTTTTCCTACCCTTTGGTGCTCCCCACTACTCCTCACCTCCAGATCCTCCTCAGCATTTTCAGGTTGGTGATGACAGCGGCAGCTCCAAGGGAGGTGGACCAGAAGATGGAGAAGGGCATGCTGAGGGTGTGATTATCACTTGTGAAATGGAGGACAACTTCTGCTTCCCCATGCACGTCCTGGAGCCTCGTGCTGGGGTGGCAGAAGCATGGGGAAGTGTAGGCTGCCCTGGGGTGCTGGGGACACACACTGACAAGGATCCCACCCTGACCTGTCCACCACAGCAGTTACGATCCATGGGAGAAAGAAGCCAGGTGTGTTGACATGTTTTTCATCAAAGCAGCTACTTAAATTTTTTTTTTTTTTTTTTTCTTCAAGCTCTCTATGAGATAAAGCCATTCATGTAGAAAAGCTGATTGTTCCCCTTGTAATGGAATTTAACTGAATTACAACCACTTACACTTAAGAGATTTATGCTGAAACCCTCTGGACTGGAAGGCCCTGTAGACAAAATGGTGTCCTTGGTTTGCCTTAGCATACTTGGTGTTGGCTTGTGTGAAAAACCTCATATTGGAAGGGTAAAGACAAACAGAAGAGATAATTTCTGACTCTCACCAGCCCTCAGAAAGATGCCTTAGATACTGGAAACACTAAAACTGAGATCTGGTCTCTTCTCTGCTGAGAAAACGCCAAGCAAAGTCCAGCACAGCTACTCCCTTCCACAGTCCCCAGGGCAGAAGTCCCTGCTGCCATGGCATTCTCATCCCTTGGCCCGTGGGGAGGGCTCCTTGCACCACCCAGACTGCACGAGATGGCTGCTGTGGGCACAGACCGGAGATATGTAGCCACAGCTGCTTGATATTTATAATTGCATAAGGAAGGCAATGAATATAAACCATGAGAGTTCTACCATTATGAATATGCTTACAGGCCATAAATATTATTTACTACTCATGTATTAGAGTAGCTTACATCTATTAAAATCTCTTTCGAAATGGTAGAATGGGACTTGCTGCTCAGCTTGGGGTGTGCAGCATTTTATTTTCCAGCCAATAAGAACTTAGAAGAATGAGAACTTGTGTAAGTATTTAAGCTTTTATTCCATTTTCCATTATTCAAATATTTTATTTGTTTAACAGCTTCTCTTCCTTCCTCGCCACCAAAACCAGTCAGATAAACAGAATACCACATAATTTCTGTATTAAGCATCCAGCTAGGAAAATAATCCCCACTTTGCTATACAGCCCACCACTGAGGGCACTACAGTGCCTTAACAGTGAGCAGACTCTTGACTGCACATCATCTTGCCATACCCCCAGACAGGGCACCATGTGCTTTTATTTCTCCAAGCAAACAGTGCAGCACATAATGCTCTGCTAAAGGAGGGGAGAGAGGAATACTTGATGCAGCCTCTCAGGAGAGTCAGGATGAGAGAAGGATTTCAGTAATAAATTAAATGCTGTTGGCACTTTAAATGAATAAATAAATAAAAGCTGAGTGCAATTACATTGATGTTCTTCTGGAAAAAGCTCAGTGAGCTGCAGCTCCTGCCAAGACTGGGAAATTGAGTTACAGGTCACTGTTGGTCAAGTGCTGCTGTGACCTGGGCTGGGCTTTGCCCTTTCCCACTTTCGGGGATGGGCTCAGGTGGTGTTCTATGGCATCTTGTAACTGCATTACCTATCAGCAGCGATTGCATTTTATTGCCTCACCAAGCCTGAAATGAGCTACAGTCATATGGTGCAGAGCTGAAAAGCAAACACATTCCAGCAGGGCTTCTGGGTCAAGATGAATCTTCGCTTACCTTCAGCCCTCTGATCACCTGGAGTGCACTCAGGGAGAATGAGAGCTCTTGGTTTTAATGGCTTGAGGAGCAATAACTCTGGGTAAGGCTGGCAGCTGGGTCTGCTCGCACGGCACGGTGATGGGACTATGGGCTTCTTCTTGGTATGCTTCCCACAAGCACTGTGGGTCTGCCTGCTGGGCTTTTGGCTCCTCTTTGTTGAAATTAAGCCTGTGAGAAGGGGATGGAATATTCCTTGTAACAGCAAGATCCAGCCAGGATTATGAGCTTTCTCTTTTCTTCATGATGGACCTGCCCAAAGGAGCCTGAGGAAGGTAGGTACCCTCTCCCTTGAGCATCTCTTGTCTTGGGCATCAGTTCTGTCTTGTGGGGTCAAACATTGGATGCTGATGGGGTGATAAAGAAACTAATTTTGATATGGCAGTGGAGCTGTGTTACCACAGGCACCTCTGTTTGGTCTGATTTATCATCTCTGCTAATTATTACAGTAAATCAGTGTCCAACTCAAACTTGCTGGTGATACTAAATGTAAAGGAGTGTTAGGGAGCTAACATGGAAGAATCCAGCTGTATACATTAGAAAACTAATAACATTTAGCTTGGAAAAATGCAAACAACGTGTACACAGAAAAGCCGTGTGAAGCACACCAAGAGGATGGAGCTCCCCGTGTGTTAGCACTTCATATTCACCACTTTGCCAATGGGATCTTCTCCAGCACAGCATCCTCAGGTGCTAATCTAGGCCAAGATCAAAGCAGATATACTGCTGGCCCAGCCTTTTCTTACATTCTGTGAAATTTGCTGTAATAAAAAACTCAAGCAAAAAAATTAAAAAGAGTGAATTAAGCAAAGCCTGAAGTCCTTGTGTGTGCCGACTGAGGCAAGGGTACAAGGTGCAAGCTGCTGTGCAGAAATCTTGCTGCTTTTCAGACAGAATGCATGCAAGAATTCTTCGCCATGTACCTGAACAACCAGTAACCCAAAACCCAGGGAAAATGTGTATTACCCACCTGCGCTGGGCTAGCTATTGAAACAAAACAACACCATTCTCTGCACAGCCCAAGCCTGCTGCTGCTCACAGCACGAAGCTAGTGAAAATGTGAGGCAGCCTCTGCTCTAATAAAAAACAGGTTTTGAGTGTGGGTTGAGTCAGTGCTGTTGGTTTTGTTTGCTCACTACTGTTCTCATGCTCCACCCCCTTTTTTTTTTTTTTTTTTCCCCTTTCAGCTTTTGCAATCTGACAGAGGAGGGTGGAAGCAAGTTGAGAGAAAGGACATTCCCCAGGAAGGGAGCTGCAGGACAGTCCTCGACCCTGTGCTAAGTAAAGGACTGCTGGACACGCCACTGCTTAAACCTAAACAAATTCCCCCACAGCCCCCAGGAGATCCATTCGTGATTGAACTGATTTTCCAGGTAAGACCTATTTTTTAAACCCTGCATTTTGACTGCTGAGCACTTCCTAACCAGGAAGTGAGATACGTTTGAAGACAAAAAGCAGCAGAAAATGGGTAGGTTGTATAAAAGCAGTGAGAAATGCTCAGCTGCTTACAGATGCCTCCTTTTATGTCAGCGTAACAGATACACTGGTTTATTTACTTGGCTATCAGCCTCAAACAGATTGGGTATTCATGCCATCTCACTTATTTCAGATACAGCTATTGAAAGGGCCTTATAATTATAGCAACCACAAGAAACAGACAGGCAGACAGACAAATCCCCAGAGTTTTCCCTTTAACTTATATACAAATGTTTTGCCTACTCTGGCAAAGTAAAATGAAGAAAGAGAACAGGGGAAAAAAAAAAAAAATAAAGCTCACTGCTGGTGATGCTGGCTTAAAGTTCCCACTCCAAGAACTAAGTTTCTGCAAGTCCATCTCCAGATATTAATAGAGTTGTAGTTGTGACACTTCGGGGAACAGCCTGGGAACAAGCCAGAAGCTGAAGTAAGAGAAGGCCCAGAGTAATGGTTAGATAAGCTTAACCCGATGTTTGATTATTCAGGCCCGCTCGTTGAATCTCATGTATGTGCTGGCGACTGTGATGCAGTAGTGACAGATTTCTGAACATTTGTATTCCAAATGGGGGTAGCAACCTGGAAAAACCCTCTGCTTCTGCCAGGACACGATGCCAAATGGAAAGCTTGTATTTTTTTTCCTTTGTATATATACTTAAACTATCATTCCAAAATTCCCTTACTGTTTGATGTATGCTATTTTTCATCATACCGAGCACTTAACCCTGTTGGAACAGCTGGGAGTTTTTCTCATGGTTTTAACTTAAAACCCACACACAGGTACCTGAGAGCATTTTGGAATATTGTTCATCTGAACAACAGTGCTCTGCTCTTAGAGCTGTCTGAGATACAGCGGTGCCAGGGGTGTGGAATAACAAAGATATTTGGCCACACTAAAATCCCATTTCTTGTCACCTTACCACCAGGCTGCTTTCTTCCCCTGTGCTCATGAAACGCAGCCTCCTGCTAAACCTGCTGCTGATGGGGTGGGGAGGCAATGCTTGCCACCTCCTTGAAGCATGACTGTGTAAATGCATCCCAAAAGAGACTGATGTCAGCAAATGTGATGGCCTCTGAAATGCATATTTTTGGCCCAAACCTGCTGGCGCAGGTGGAGGAGAGGCACTGGGGAGCTGAGTCCTTCTCAGGGGGGTGGCTCCCAGCAGATGCACCAAGTAGCTCCTACAGCCATTTCTGCCTGCGGCCCTAAAACCAGTTCTGTGCTCCAGGTCACGCCTGCTGCTGCCAGCACTGAGAGCAGCCACAGGTGGGACCAGCCCCTGCCACATGGAGACACATGGTAGGGCAGATTTATTTCGGATCTGGTTGCAGAGGAGGCTCTGGAATGCCCTGCAGAGGAGGGAGGGTTTGATTTCTGTTTCTGCCTTGCAGAGTCAAACCACAAGTAAAGCAATTCAGATCTGGAGAGTCTCAGTTCCTCCAATTTCTAGTGGGGAAACAAAGCTGCTACTGTTTTTGTTCCTTCCTATGGAGATTTGTAGCTTTGCTGGGCAGGAACTCTCTGCTGAAATGTGCTTAGCACAGCTGGAGCTTGTCGTCACAGCTGTAAAAGAAACAATTAAAAATAACATTTGTGCTCATCAGCAGTGTCCCATTGGCTTCCCTCAGTGCTAATACTTGCACTCAGCTGCCTTTGATAGGGCCATTTGTCAAACCCCGCTCCTCTTCCGAGCGGGTTGCTGCTATTGATGACAGCCCCATTATAATAGATGGTGAAGATCCTTCTGTTCCTTCTGACACAAGCTATGGCATTTTTTCACTCTTCTCTCAAAGGCAGCATGGACATCAAAGAGTATTTTGCCAGAATTTCTTACCGGGGCTCCTACGATAAACTGGACCTGGAAACCTTGACGGCAATACTCCAGCACCACATCCAAGCAATTCCTTTTGAGAACCTCAGCATCCACTGTGGGGAAAGAATCGAGCTGGACCTGGCATCCACTTATGACAAGATAGTGAGGAAAAACCGCGGGGGCTGGTGCATGGAGAACAACCATCTCTTATCTTGGGCCCTGAAAACCCTAGGATACAACGTCACCCTTTTGGGATCGAACGTTTATGTCTCGGAGCATGATGAGTATGCTAAGGACATCGATCACCTGCTGCTAAAAGTGGTGCTTCACGACAAATCCTACATTGTGGATGGTGGTTTTGGGATGGTCTACCAGATGTGGCAGCCAATGGAGCTGATTTCGGGGAAAGATCAGCCTCAGATACCTGGTGTCTTCCGCTTCCTGGAAGAGAATGGGACCTGGTACCTTGAGAAGGTAAAAAGGAAGCAGTGTGTTCCCAACCAAAGTTACTCTGCTTCTCATAATGTGGACAAAGAAGTTTGCCGGCGAGTTTATCTCTTCACCCTCCAGCCACGAGACATAGAAGAGTTCAGAGCCAGAAACCTGCACCTGCAGACTGCTCCAGACTCGCTCTTTGTTACAAAGTCCATGTGCAGCCTGCAGACCGCTGATGGAGTGCGGGCACTGGTTGGGTGGAAACTTACTGAGATAAAGTACAACTATAAGGATAATATGGATCTGGTAGAAATCAGAATCCTTGCAGATGAAGAAATAGAGAAAATACTGAAAGAGAAATTCAATATAACACTAGATAAGAAATTTGTACCCACCAATACAAGCAGGTTGTCTCTGTTTTAACTCACTGCCTGAATTATAATCAAATACGGTGGCATTACATGCAATTCTCCCCCCTTTTCCTGACAAGCATCTAAAGGTTAATTTTTCTCTTTCCACCTACCCCACTGTAAGGCAGAACAGATTAGCATGAATCTGGAAAAGAAATTGATTTTCACAACTGCTCCTGCATCTCTCCTTGGTTTGGGGACAAATAATTTCTTCCTAGTTCAACCAAATCACACCCCTTCTGTTTGTGCTTAGCTGGCAGCAGATGCTGCCCATTCCCTGCTTCTTTCATCTCTTAAAAGCTTGTCCCACTAAACCAGAGCAGCAGGGCAGGGCAATGGAGTAGTGTGCCCCTTTTCTTATTACTTAACTTTGCCACCTGGGGAAAATCATACCCACATCTTAAATGAATGCCATACTATTTTTTGAAATGTAATAGCCAGAAAAATAGACACCCAGTGCCATTTGCTACAGTAAGCCATAAGCCTGTCATTTATACTCTCGCACTCCTAGCACCTTCTCACATGGCAGTTGGATATTCCTGCAACTCACCGAGGGGCTACTTACAGCCTAGAACTGGTGATGAGAAACGTCAGGAGACAATTCTGCCTTCTTTCAGACTTCCCTTCTCTCAGCAACATAACCAAAAAGCAGTATTTCTTTGAACTGAAAGCATCTCCCATGGATTTTATTTGTGACCACCAAGAGAGGACTGCTGGGAATGCACCCTCCTCAAGCAAGAGCATCACTTCTACTCCAGATACTACTGCATGCCAGTTATTTTGACAGAATTCAAACACATGCACAGAGTTATTTTTCCAAAACAGATCTATGTGACTGAAGATGCGTTTGTAGTGATACTAATTATATTGATATATGGAGAAACGATGAATTTTAATCAGATACCTAAAGGCTAAGATTTTTAGCATGAGAAATTACACAAATGTAATCACTTTGCCCTTTGAGATGATGCTTGATGTTCCTTTATATACAAATCACAGAAGCATTACAACTATGCACTTATAATTAAGGAAATTATATAAGTAAGTGAATTACAATTAAATAATAATAATAAAAAACAATTATGAAGTAGAAGTATTCAGCTTTTTTTTTTTTTTTGTTCCTCTCACATTACAACTTCTGTTCCCAAACATTAATCACTGCAGTTGTCCTGATTGTTTGCATGTGCTAATGTTTTGCAGCTAAGGCTTTTAGAAATGCAATAACTCACTGTCCCTCCTTTTTTCGTTTGTTAAGCAGAGTGTGCAGCTTTCTATAACTAGAAATTTACGCTTAATAAATGCTGCTGCTATTCTCTACCTTCAAAATGCACTTCATAGAGACACAGCGAGCTCCCCAGATCCTTGTCTTCCCAAATGTATCCATATGTGCTTGGCCACGAGCCTGCAACAATCCTTTACAGCACATGAGACTCCCCACATCCTGCGGAGAGATGAGATGTTAATGCCTGACCCCGCAGCGGACTGCAGAAGAAAAAGGGGCTTGTTAGAGCATGGGCCAGCAGCCTGCAACACAGATGGTCAAGAATTGCCCCAGGACCTACTGGGCTCAGAACTGTGCAAAGTGGTTGCAGGGATGGAGGCAGGGTGAGTGGGCTGCAGTAGGAGGGAGGCCATGGCCTGGAAGCACAGGCCTGGGAAGCTCCTCGCCCCCTGCCTGGCTGCTTCGCTTTGGGCAGGTTTGTTGGCTCAGGGGAAGGGCGAGGGGCTCAGCTCATTGTCCCAGAGATGCAGCACGTGAAGGGTAAGCAATAATAGGGAAAAAAATGCTGTCCTTTCAGCTGACTCAGCCCCACAGGTTCGTGCCCTGGCTGCTGCCCGCTGGCACAGCTCAGCAAGTCTGGCTCTGGGGAGGGGAAAAAAAAAAAAAAAAAAGCTCTTCAGCTCAGATTTCATTAGCTTGCTTTTTTCCTTATCACAATCTTCAGAGGCAAATTCTTAAAGGCATAACATACTCCAGAAGTGCCTCACTTATGAAGAACAGGGCTTCCAGGCCCTGGCCAGCTGACTGCCTTGCACATCTGTCCTTGCTGCCTGGGAGGCTGGCGTCAACTGCAACGAACAGCTCAGTGCTGTGAATAATCCTACAGTTGCCACCCTTCTATCAGGTCAGTGACTTGCTTAGCTTGGATTATTAGCTCTCAGTCCTAAATTGCTTCCTACAGGGATCCAGGCCACATAAGTGTGATTGACGTAAAATCCATACCAAAATTTGCTCTCTTGCTTTAATGCTTCAGTGTGGGCGCAGCCAGCAAGGTGCCCCAGAGACTGAAGCATGGAGGGGTGACCTGAGGGATTGCAGATGGGGTGACAGCCACTTGCCCAAGGTGCTCGTGCTACCTGTTCTGTAATGCTCCTACGTGCTCCTGGAGGACTTTAGCTCTCAATCAGTAATGTGGGAGGCTTAAGACTACTCAATGTTGTCAGCAATTTGCAGAATACATCATGTTCTGGCTCTTTGTTTAGCACCCACCTCAGTTAATTACATGACAGGGCTTTCTGTGCATATGCCAAAATATCTTACATAGTAAGACCATCAGAACATAAAATATTATAAAAGATGAAACTATCTGCCTTCCTGTCCTGGTTCTGCTGGAGGAGAATGCTGTCCCTGCCAGGCAGCAAAAGGCAGCCTGGATCTTTAAGGGCAGCAGCGCCCAGTGCAGACATTCCTGGGAACTTTGGAGCAAGCCAGCTCAGAAAGCCTGCAGCTCCTGGTGTAGAGGTAAGCACGCGTGTGTCTGAGCTCTAACTTCACCATGTAGCTCCGGCTCAGCCTGCCTGGAAAAGCGCACCCCTGTGTGTCTGTATACCATGTGCTTTGCACTGTAGGCATATTAGTAAAGTATGAATTACAGCAACCCCAGCGTCGACAGCGTGTGTAGCATTGTGAGGCCATTATCATAGTACAAAGATCAAGTGCTCAAGAGTAACTCATTTTATGCTGAGACAGAGTGTATGAAAAAGCCAGTTCCTGCCTTGCAATGCAGCTTAACATCAAATAAATCATATAGGCATGTGCAAGAGGATCCTACCTTGGATGCCACTCTCGAATTTTAGCAGAGAAGAATTGTTCTGGTTTTGGATGCAAACCGTTCTTTGGGTGAGGTCTTCCACTCTGTAACAGCCTGGCTGTGGTGGGCACAGTTGTGCAGAGAAGAAGATATGCCTCTAGGAAGCTGAGAGAGCAAACAGTGGTTTACACAGCTGCAACCTGCCTACATTCACTAAGACCAGTGATTTTATACCGCAGCCTTATCCTACATAAATCTCTTTCAGTATTAATAGAGATCTGTCTCTATTACAGAGTTTTTAAACTGATGGGGTCCTGAGCTGGGCAAACTGAGGCACAGGCTGTGCTAAAAGTTTCCAAAGCCTCACTGCCTGTGCCTCACGGAGGCTCCTGATGGCTCACACACCATTCTGTCCCCGCACTAGGGCCATCAGGGATCCTGGCCCAGGAGATGGGCTTCAGCGAGCAGACAGTGCTTTGGCTGCTGGCCTAGAGCAGGGATAGATGGGCACATGCCCAAAAGCCAGTGTCAACTTGATGAGAGCCACCAGGATAAGGGGCTTGCTTGGGTCCTCCTGGGCACAGAAGTGCAACTTGACACCGTCGTGAGAAAGAGATGTTTCCATCATCTGGCAACGCAGAATGTCTGGAAATGGGAACAGAGAGAAAAAGGAGGCAGAAAACCACAGGATGGGGTTGGCAGTGTGTGTGTCTGCATCTACTGGAGGGCATGGCTTTCTACAACCAGTGTTTCCAAGGAGATCCAGCCAGAGATGAGTGCCCTTGTCCTAAAAAAGGGATGGGGGAAAAAAAAAAAACAACAACAAAAAAACTATATAATGCAGTATCAAAGACATATTACTGCTTTTTCATGTAGCCTCTTCAGCTCCTTTTGAAGCTAAAATGTTTATTTCTTCTTACCTTATTGAATTAGTACTCTATTTTCCTGTATCACACAGCCTGAATCTTGGTACTAGCACAAATCAGCAGCAATACAACTAAGTGAGTTTGCTGCTGGCATTAAAGTTGGGGTTAAAGTCATATGATGTGCTCACCTTCCACGACAAGGGCATTTCCACTTATGTATTCAAAGTGCGATTTCCAAAAGCTCCCTGCACTCCCAGACATCAGATTGAGCTGCTGTTCACTGCTAGGTGAGCAGGTGGACCAAAGCTGAGAACAGATGACATGGGAGAGATTACCTCCCAGCAACTATGTCAAAGGATTTTTGGAAAATACTCCCAGAGAACATGTGACGGATTTCAAGGAGCAAAAAGTCCTCAGACCTTTTGGAACTTCATACAGTCCTTAGCAGATTATGAATCATTCTGGAAAAAAAAATATCCTTGCATGGAAAAAAAAACGGAACTAAATCTAAATTAAAGGCAAAACAAATCCTTGCAGATACCAGATGAGTCAGTGGATTAGAAGTGTTAGAGGGAACTTTTTGCATCTTGGCCACATAGCCAATATAAATGACAGTTTCTTTCTGCTAATGAAAAGAAAGGGGATCAGAGACATGAAGACACAAAATATACACAATAATTTCAGCTGATACTAAGGTCTTTGCTTTTTTGAAAGATAGCAGAAGAAACCAAAAGCCACCGGATATGCCTTGAAGGAATTTGTAATAATTATCAGTTCCCCTGACTATTAGGTTAGAAAAATTAACAATCCCTTCCTTTCAATAGCCACAGTCAAAGCTTTGTCTGAACTCCACAGGGAAACTAAAGAGATTAAGAAAACAACAATCTACTTCAAAAGGAAGCTTGTCTGAAATGGTGACATGCTGAGAAGTTAATCCTGGTTAGCTGAAGCCATGAATGTAAAACTTTCCTGGTAAATTATCTGTGTGATAAAGAATTGCTTACCTGTTACTTTAGAAGTAGTAGTAAAAAATTGCTGTGACTTTTATGCTGGTGTGGGTTAACAGCTTGTTCAGAAACCTGTTGTTTGCTAGTTTTCTAAAATTTTTGTTGTGTGCACACTTATCCTGGGCCAGAGATTCTGTTGTGTCATGTGCTGTGTTCTCCTATAGCAAAGACACCCACCTGGGTTGAAAACAATGTCTGAGAGATAAAGCTTTACTGTTACCTGCTCCTGTCCTCATCTCTTTTTTAAGAAATATAGATATACAAGCAGGTTTAGCCTGCATTCACCTCCTACCAAAGGCACAGGTTGCTTTTGAATCTTCAATGAAATGGCCTCAGATACATTTGCAGGCTGGTTAACCTGTGCTACAGAAATAGGAGTGAACCCCCTGACAGCTGCACAACAGTAACTGGTTATTTTCCTGCTCACACAGGTAAAATGAACATTCAAGAGTATTTCTCAAGAATTTCTTATGATGGCTCCCATAAGGCTACAGACTTGCAGACCTTAACCACCATCTTCCAGCATCACATCCAGGCGATTCCTTTTGAAAACCTCAGCATGCATTGCGGGGAGACCATTGACCTGGATTTACAATCCATTTACAATAAGATTGTGAGAAAGAAACGTGGTGGATGGTGCCTGGAAACCAACTACCTTTTATTTTGGGCCTTGCAGGAAATAGGGTATGATGTCTGTATTCTTGGAGGAAATAGTTATGATCCAGCAAAGAAGGCATACACTGCCCTCATAGATCACATCCTTCTGAAGGTGGTGATCAAGGGAAGTTCCTACATAGCAGACGCTGGCTTCGGTGGTGCCTACCAGGCATGGCAGCCAGTGATGCTGATTTCTGGGAAGGACCAACCCCAGATCCCTGGCATCTTCCGCTTCATGGAAGACAACGGCATCTGGTACTTCGAGAAAGTCAAGAGGAAGCATTATATTCCAGAGGAAAGCGTCCCTCTCACTGATACTCCAGAAACGGGCAATATCAGAAAAATATATTCATTTACTCTTGAGCCACGACAGATAGACGACTTCCAGGAGCTAAACACGTACCTACAAGTGTTTCCGGATAACTTACTTCGGAAGAAGTCAATCTGCACTCTCCAGACCACTGAAGGGACTTATGCCTTAGTTGGATGGACCTTCACTGAGATGAAGTACAACTACACAGAGGACACAGACCTGCTGCAGATCACAACCCTTACAGATGAAGAGGTTGAGAAGACACTGAAAGACAAATTCAATATAGTGTTAGAGAACAAACTTACACCAGTCAATGTTCGTGGCTTGCCACCTAATCTGGTGGACACGATCTAAATCTCAGCACTGCTAAATGGGTTTTCAAATACCCAGTATTAAAACTTCTCAAACTAACATTAATAGCATTAATCTGATTCTAAAACTGAGCTAATCAGATGAACAGAAAGCATGGTAAATTAAAATATATTGTTAGTTAACTGCCTGGACTGATTTTGTATATTTTCTTCTTTTTTAGAAACTGAAACATCTTACTACCTTTAATTTTCTCAAGTGGAAATTGTATTCTGTCTCCATTAAATTTTGTTCCATTTCTCTGTCTTACTTGCTTAAAAAAAAAAAAAAAACTGAAGTCTAAAATGAGACCAAAATTATCTAGAAGGAGAAGCTGTATTACCACTTTACACAAAAGATCTGTAATGTTTTTTGGTATTATTTCCAATCTTCTTCTCAATGCATTTTTGCAAATGTGTTCTTTTAACAGTCTGAAACAGACCCTTGAGCTGAATTTGGCCATCAAAGATTTCATAAAAACAGAAGGGTTAAGACTTTCTCAAAACAAGCCACCATTAGGTGCTGATTAGCTGCTGATGAAATAAGTTGAAAGACTCAAGCCCTATTCCCTTCCCAGACATTGGCTTGAAGCGAGTTATTTATGCAAGGCAACTTAAAATAAACAAAAAAAACCTCTCCAATTTTGAGTGTCCAATTTTAGCTCTTTTCAGTATGATTTTCTGTGTCTCTGAAACTGAAATAAAATCAGTTGGAGCTGAGACTCTTCAACAGTTCTTAAAAATCAGGCTTTTGGTATCAGAAATTGAAACAATCAAAATTAGATCAACCTTTGAAAAATATAATGTAAACTTTTGGAGCCTCACTTTCCTCCAACATCAAACCAGCACAACAGCATTGTACTAAACTGCTTTCTATTTATTACAAATAAATAGTATTCTGCCGAAAAGTGACATTAAAGAAGAAATCCTGGAGATGTGAAACTGAGCACTGGGAAGTTAGGACATGCCAGCAGCATGTTTCCACAACACGTTGGGTGCAGTACGGCAGACTTTTACCTTTACGATGCTGAGTCTTGTGGCAGGTACTGTACAGAATGAGCAATGAAAGAGGGTGGCAGAAGGCCATCGGTCCTCAGCCACAGCAACCGATGGGGCACTGTGTGCCTAAAGCTGAGATGCTTTCCCAGATACAGCCTAACATGGTTTTTGTCATCCCAAAAGAGACACCCAGCTTTCCACTTCCATCAAATGAAAAAGACACACCGCACAGGTAGAGAACCAAATAAACACCTACCAACGCCATGAAGGTGCAGAAGGCCAAGTCTTAGAGAGGAAACGCATTACGTTGTTCTCACACAACATTGTGCAAATAAATATTTGTCATGGTTCTTGTTAGGCATGGCAGCTCCAAAGTAACCACCGGCTGCAGTGGAAACTTTGAAGAGATCAAAAATGTTCTTTGTGAGCAAAGAGGGATCATTTTGTGTATCTGCAGAGCCTGGAAAACACAGGCTGCAGTACCTCGGCAACTCTGTGCACCAGAAGGAAGCAGAAGACTATCCTCCCCCGCAAAGTGCTGCCTCGCCAAGTAACAATAATGCAATTATAAAAAATTACAGAGCCATTTGTAAATACCTAGTGAAATTATGTTACATGGAAAACAAGTCCAGTCTGGTCTCAACCAGCAGAAAACATAAACATCTACTAATAGAGAGGAAACAAAGTTTAATTAGTTCATGGATCAGTGAAGTCCAAACATGTGCATTCATTTTGGGTGGACTATGCTCTTTCTTGGAGTTTAAGATTCAGGAGTGAGGGACAGCAGAGCTTAAAGAGGAAGACAGCCCTCGCAATTTGTCTCCACTCCTGGCTTTACCCAGTAATAAACAACCCAGAAACTGCAAACATAAACAAAGAAGGATATTTTAAGAGGTAAGTTTATTTTCTCAAAACTAAAAAACAAATCAAATAAATGGTTAATTTACAATGGTAAAAGTCATCGGGAATAAGATGAGCAAAATTCTCTTTAGGATAAATATTTTTAAAATGTGTAGATATAGAGCTAAAATAGTCTGTTTAAAGAGGGCAAAACAATACTGTAATCTCAATTCTTCCGTCTTACTGCTTTTCAGGAGGCGATTCACATGGCTACAAGAGGTGCTTTTGTTTAGATACAGTAGTAGATAGAAATGTAGAATGATAGTCTTTTCTTTGAAGTTATCCTTTTAGATTTTTAATTTCATTAAAAAATATTGCACATGCAAAGGAAGAAAAAAAAAAGCAATTTAATAATCAATAGATTCTGCTTTTTGGGAATAAAATTACAGTCCTTTAAAAAGATGTTACAGTCTGTGTTTTGCCCACACCAGACAGCTCATGTGCTGATGAGTTAGGATAAAAGTAGGCAGATATGGATTTTAATAGCAGAATTGCTGATAACATGCATAATCCTAGTAAGGAATGTTTTTGCATGAAGACCTTCATTTGCACATTTAGAACTAGTCCTTGAACATTCTTTTGCTGATGCTTTTCAGTGCATAAATCATAGTCACATTTGTAGGATTACCTGTTTCAAATCTAGCTTTTCATCTGATCTGTGCACAATTCAGAAAGACCTGTAGCTTTTATCTCCCACGGTTCAGATATAATGAAGATCACTCGTGTTATGGAACTGCAGAGAAAAATTACAAATATTATAGACTCAAGAACCAATTTTATGCTGGTGTGATCTTATTGTTCAATCTGACCGGGTAGGATTGGATAGACTTGGTTTCTGCAAGTCAAAAGAATAAAATGTTGCAAGTTTGTGTTCTACTTAACAAACATTACATTGGAATATCCCCTAACAATATACTTACATATCTCTGGAAGCCAAATCCCCTTCTGTAGAAGATATCATGCAGTTTTTGATGGGGCTATGCATTCACTTTGGACAGCTGCTGCTATAGCATCCATATGCACATCATAAATCTGTCACTGAAAATCACCTTGATAAATTCTAGCTTGCAATATACATTCAGTGGTTCACTGCTGAATTTATCTGAATACAATAGACTTCCTGAGTTGCTAATATTAAGTGTCTAAACCTCAGCTTACTGTATGCACAAAAGATTTCCAAGTAGCTTTGTGGGCTGTCAAGAAGCTAAATATTTGCACTAACTCTAGACTGCTGAAATGCTTAATGCGTTATTTGTGAAGGTTCAAGCCTCCAAAACATTTCATCTCCAGCTCCATATCCAAGCAGACAATCTAGAATATATTTTACAAACAGTATCTTCACATTGATACCTCCAGCTTCCAAGTCGTAATGATGGCCAGCAGACTGCAGTGGGCCACTGTGAAAGGCAGGTGGCCGTGCGTGACTTTCAGGCAGAACCTATGTTGAATAACTCCTCCTCCAGCAGTCTGGAGTCCTGCAAAGCCAGGCCAAGCGGTGGGCACTGCTAGAGGCAGGACAGACAAGGGTTACACTGCACTGGGCTCCGGTACATGCTCAGCTACGCCCCCTTTGGCAGGAACATAGCAAGTTTTGAGAAAGGACAGGACTAGAGAGCAGTGAGCCACCCTTTGCGGCACCCTGCGGGGCACAGCAGGGAATAGACCCATGCTCTTTTTTGTCTTTTAGGCCACTCGCCACCATTCAGGTTCATTATTCCAACACCAAAATGAGTCTGTGCAACACTCAGTGCAGACAGTGGTCTCAACTCAGTGGTCTGCAACGCTTGGAAAGGTCATAATTTTTTTCCAGCTATAATTACATGAAGAAAACCTAACACTTTACAAAATATGCAGGGAGTATCATTTCCACTTTTTGTAAGTGGTGAAAGAGATGTGTAGAGAACGAGCCATTCATTTATGGTCACATCAGTGCCAGACTCATGAACAGAGCATGTGAATCCTGACTCAGATTATTGCCCCTCCAACTGACAGACAACATTGCTTCCCCTACTGGAACTTGTTTCATTCAGCAGTGGATTTGAGATGGTCTTCCATGAAACATTCTGAACACTCCCAAGAGTGATCTTGCATTTCTTCTTAACTCTGGTGTTACAATGCAAATACAGCAAATCCCCATTCTGCAGCCACTGTGTATCAAGATGCAATTGCATCAGCTCTTTGCCATAGAGATGACTCCAAGACAAAAAGCAAACCCTCATATGCACTGCTTGTCTGGGCCCCGAGAACTGTTTGATATGAGTATTTGTTACCTTTAAAAACTGCTCTGATGAGATTCAGTAGATTAATGCATCTTTGCTGGCAGCAGCCTGGGCAGTTCTTTACAGCATCATAAATCATTAATGTAAAGAAACAAAAACCAAAACACATTTCCTTCCTTTACAGGAGACATGAATCTTGAAGATTATTTTGCAAGAACTGGGTATAAAGGTTCCCTTGAAAATCAAGATTTGGAAACCTTAACTGATATATTCCAGCACCACATCCGCGCTGTTCCATTTGAAAACCTCAGCATCCATTGTGGGGAGAAAATCACTTTGGAGCTGGAGCACGTTTATAACAAAATTGTGCGGAGGAAGCGTGGTGGCTGGTGCATGGAAAACAACCAGCTCTTGGGTTGGGTTCTGAAACACCTGGGGTATGACACCAGCTTTTTGGGAGCGTATGTGTTCAACCCACATGAAAACGCATATGCCACCATCATGACCCATCTCGTAGTCAAGGTAGTTATTGATGGGAAAGCCTATATTGTTGATGGAGGTTTTGGTGTATCCTACCAAATGTGGCAACCGATGGAGCTTGTATCAGGGAAAGACCAGCCCCAGGGCCCGGGGGTCTTTCGTTTCACAGAAAAAAATGCCATCTGGTACCTTGAGAAAATGAGACGGAAACAATATATCCCCAACCAAAATTTCTCAACTTCTGATCTTCTAGAGAAAAAGGACTGTCGGAAAGTGTATATGTTCAGTCTGGAACCACGGACAGTGGAAGACTTCCGTTTCCAGTGCACGTACCTTCAGACATCTCCAGATTCCCTCTTCACAAAGAAGTCTATCTGCACTCTCCAGACCACTGATGGCTTCCGAGCACTCATCGGGTGGACACTCACTGAGACCAAATACAATTACAAGGAAAACATGGATCTGGTAGAATTTATAACCCTTGAAGACGAAGAGGTGGAGAAGACACTGAAAGATAAATTCAACATCACCCTTGAGAGAAAACTTGTCCCAATTAACGTCAAAGGATTTTACACAATCTAGATGACTGGAAAAGCCTATGGTAATGTGTATCTCGCATGGTCTGCGCAATCACTACTGCGAGATTATGGGATTCTCCTGCAGGCGACTGAAGGAAAAATACATTAATACCAGATTAAAGTGAATTTCACTCTGGCAAAAGGAGAAAATCAGGGATTTAAGACTCATCTGTCAGGTGGATTGAATTATTTTCAATGAGATGACTGCGGTTCAATTTTTGACACAAATGTAAAGACTGATTTGAATCTGGTTATAAACTTGGGTAAGAAATATAGCTGGGTAATTTTGGAGTGCCTATAGCACATAAATTGGAGTAAAGATTATTAATCGTGATATGCTGCCAACACATTTTCTATGGTCATTATAGGAAAAAAGTCATCCGTGAGCTTTTAGACAATGAAGTATGCATTTAAAACTTCATTTTTCACAAGATCTAACCACTCACTGCTCATCTCATTACCTTTAATATAGGTTGAACAATATTGCCATCTCTGAAAGGAACATTAGGAGGTGTAATCCTTTCACCATCATCCTTAGATGAAAACATAGCACAAAATGAAAATTATCATCATGTGCATCCCTTTTGTCATTACTGCAGTAAACTGCCCAAGGTAATTTTTGGTAGGTAGGTATTTTTCCTTTGATGCAAATTGCATGTAGAGCAGCATTATTGTGGCTGATGGGTTCTAAGGAGATATCTGCAAGCTTTGCTTCTGACAAGTAATCATTCTATAAAGGGGTGAATGGTGCTTAAATGTCTCAGCTGGCTTAGATTTACTTCTATCTCAAATGGGGTGGAAATTTCGTATTTTTAGTATTGCAAGGTATTTGTCCAACAAAGGCAGAACAATGATGCTAACCCCTCTACAGCCTTAATTCTACCCTGCTGCCTCTTTGTGTGTAGCAAATACGGGAGTCCACTTGGCTATCCTGAATGACTAATACTTAGCACAAGACCTTTAGTGTCACGAGTTAGCTTCTTCATCTGTATTAAATTAAAAAACAAAACAAACCAAACCAAAACAACAACAAAAAAAAAAAAACATCGAGCCAACCAAATCTAAAGGCACTCATTTCTTTTGAAGTTATTTCATAACTGCATTTCCCTATTTTTAAAAAAAGTTTCCTCATCATGCTTTTCTGTAAAAAGCCTGACCAAGAAAACTGAGAATGCAGAAACACCCTCAAGTGCATGAGACCAGCAGCAATAGTGGAAAACACCCTTTCTCTCCCTTTTTTTCCCCCCATCTATGATAATACTGAGTATGGGTCACATGCTGATTGCTCTCACTGATAGCACATCTTTTTGCTCAATGACACCATTTGATCATAAATCTCATAAATGCCTTGTTTATCTGAAAATAAAGGAAAATAAAAGCATAAAGAGTTGCTGTAAATAGAGCCGCTCCCCAGTCATAGAATCATAAAGGTTGGAAAAGATCTGTAAGGTCATCTAGTCTAACCGTCAACCTAGCACCACCATGCTCACTAAATCATGTCCCTAATTGCCACATCTACACATTTCTTGAACACCTTCAGGGAACGAGACTCCACCACCCCCCTGGGCAGCCTGTTGCAACGCCTGACCACTCTCTCAGAGAAGCTGTTTTTCCTAACATCCACCCTGAATCTCCCCTGGCGCAGTTTGAGGCCGTTACGTCTCATCCTGTCACTGTCACCTGGGAGAAGAGGTTGACCCCCACCTCGCTACAGCCTCCTTTCAGGGAGCTGTAGAGAGCAGTAATGTCTGCCCTGAGCCTCTTCTCCAGACTGAACAGCCCCAGCTCCCTCAGCTGCTCCGCATAAGCCTTGTGCTCCAGGCCCTCCACCAACTTTGTGGCCCTTCTTTGGAATTGCTCCAGCGCTCCGATGTCCTTCTTGTGGTGAGGGGCCCAAAACTGAACACAGCACTCGAGGTGCGGCCTCAGCCTGATTCTCGCATGCACCACTAGCTAAGCGAGGTCTGCACCATCCTGCTATCATCTGCTGGTCGACCCCGTACACGCAAATTTCTTGAACCAAACGGGTCAATACCGAAATCCGACTGCTTGGTGAAGATGGTAAGTTCTTACATGTTCCTGGAAAAAGAGCTTGTAGTTGAAGAGGAGATCCCCTGTCACCTGCTGTGCGGGCTCTGGGCTGGCTCCTTCATGGCCTTTGGCCATGGTGACAGCTCTGCCTGCACAGGGACAGGGAACCAAGAACCAAGCGGGAGGTGATAGGGGGCACTGAAAGATCTTACTGAGAACACTGTTTTTCTATAAACAATGGAGTAAACGATGTTGTTCTGTAATTTCTGTTCTTATTACAGGATTGTACTAAGGTCTCATTAAGGGTTTTTACCCCTTTCTAAATGATTGATAAAAACAAGCTGTTCCTCAAGACCCCAAGGAACATTCTGAGCTTCAGAACGCTCACCATCTCCATTTCAGCTGACAGGAATTCCCATCTGCATTCAACTCTGGTCACCAAACTATATTCCTCTCTGCATTGAACCACTGTTCTCTGTGCTGCAGTCATTAACAGGTTAGTTATTTTGCCTGCATATTTCTCTAGAGATGTTCCTGCTGTTGCTCCCAGGCAATTGCTCAGGTTGTGATGTGCAAGGTTTCCTGGACCAGAGCTCTATGGACTCATATTGATATTTTTAAACGTGCCTGCAAAGACGGAACTCAGCCCAGGTACCACTTTCAGGTATCCCGTTCTTCAGATCTATGGAACCACCAATGACTGAAGCTTCAGTCCTCTGTCTGACTCCAATTGTTGAAAACTATTCTCTGAGATGGATTTTTCCTCTCTATGTGACAATTATAACCAGGTCCTCACCCTGCAGCAGCAAATCTTACAAAGAAAAGTCAACACGTGCAGGAAGAATTTCACAGTTTAACTAAAGCTCCTGAAAAGCTGATGAAAACCTGAAGTTATTAAGGTATGAATGTCAGACCCAAAATGTCTCACAGGTTTGAGACAAGAATGGTGTAAAAACAAACAAAACCAAACAAGCCCAGAGGCCTCCTGCTGCAGGTCCATTAGTGAGGCGTTATTGTAGAAGACAGATACTCTCCTAGACTAAAAAGAAAAAAAACCTAAGTATTTAAAGCATCAGCTCACAGAGAAACTTGCATCCACATGCAGAAGTGAAACATGGGATCTCACAGCTGCAAGGCTGTTTGACATCCTTTGCCACCACTGTGCCTTATTAACGATCTCTCTTTAAGAAAGGCTTAATAAGACCCTAAGCTATTCTGCACTTTTACTTGCAGATTGTTGTTCAAATGAAGCAGAACAAACATGTAGAAGGCCCCCCCCCACACCCAGGACTTTTATAATTCCAAATAAAATTTACAAGTATGGCATTCCAATTAACAGAAAGAGCAGACAATTTCTTTTTAAGTCTGAATTCTGGACCAGCTCCCAGAATCCCAGCCCAGCTGCCCGTTACGCACACACAATGCGCAATGGCAATGACAGCCATCCACGACTGTGTAATTGTATAATGGAGAGTCTTATTAGAAAACAAGACACATAACGGAAGAAACACGGTTCAAACTCCATGGCACCACCGCACATCCCCCTCCCTCCCCAAAGAATCAAAGTTTAAGCAGCTCATGCATTACTAAAGGGAAAATAATGGATGTCTCACTGCAGTTGGACTCTGGTCCAGTAGTTTTTAAGATCCAGTTCTAAGCAGAACTGAAGTAACAGAAGAAGAAACATCAGCGCAAAAGATGAAGCTGTTCAGTTCTCACATTTCCAACAGAAATAAATACTGTCAGCCTGTCAAAGGCAGGGACACAAATTCCACCTGTCAAGAGCTATGCTTGAACTTGACACAGTGAGCTGTCAGCGAGCACGAACTACATACAACACCCTCCGCTTGTTCGCTCTAATGGGTACCTGAGTATAACAGGCCCAAACTCTTCTGGTGTCTGGTAACTCTCTATCCACCAGATTTTGCAGGTTTTCTTTTTTATTATTTGAAGGGAAATACTTACTACTCATCCCAACTTGCTTTAGTTCTCAAAGAGGAAATACTTTTCATTTAGAAACATGACCATGTGGGTTTTAAAATTCTACAGCTTGGGAAGCTGTTCATGAAAATGGATCTGCGTTTGAGGCTGTATCAGAGCCAAGAAAGCTTGAATTAATGTAGGTTTGCATTATGAATACTTCACTGCTACTCTGTCAAGAGTAGTTCAAATAGAAATTTTACACAGCAGAACGTTTCTACTTTGGCTGGGAAGCTAGAACCTGACTTAAAACACACGCACATATATATATATATACATTTATAAAGTGGGAAATGCAGATGGCTATTTCAGAGGATCCTATCATAATTCTAAATGCCTGCTTGTAACTTTGGACACATAGGTACCTTTAGAAGGTAGCACTAGGTAGATTTTTAATTTTGTCTTGTTCATAATAACACACCATGAATGGTGCTTTTGAAGTTGCATTTTACAAACTCTTTATGAATAAGAGGAGATTGTGCTAAAAATGAGTAGTTGGTTCTCATTCAATAGCTCACCTATGCACCAGCTAAACATGAGCTGCAGAGCACTCAAATTTGAATAAACTGAAATTTTTTTACTTCCTTTATAGTTGGTGCTGAGCATTTTCAGAAAACAGAAACATCCCAAATTCCAAATTCAGTGATTTCCTAGGAAGCTGTTCAAGCTACACATGCTTTTATGCATGCATTCCACCACTCAGATTCTCAGCCATCCCCCAGGAAGTGACATGAAATTAAGGACCGGTCTATGGCAGAACACACTGTGGCTGCACAAAGTTACCCCCCATTGGACCGAGCTGAACTGTTCAATGCAACAGAACTCTCTGCATAGAGCCTCAAGCAAGCAAGACTTCACAGAGAGTTCACCTGAGCTGCTAGTAGTTACCAAAATTACCCCAAAACTCCTTTACATGAGGTCAGTGAAAACTCTCCAATCCACTTTCCCTTGGGGATGCACAACTGCAGGAATACACTTCCTCCTTCAACCACCCAGGACAGTTATGCAGAAATTCTTCACTGAAGAAACGTATTCACATACAGGGGAATCATTTTCCTACTAATAAGCAAGAAAGAATAATGGGACACATTCTGAGTTTTTCTTGTGATGACCAACAATAAATCATTTCTTAGCTCAGGTCACATCTTCCATGGAAAGAAAAATGTCTTGCCATCATTAACTTCTTTTCAGCTCGTGATAATGTATGATCAGATTTTAAGTAATTGAACCAGTAGCATTTAATTAGCTCTGAAAAACTATCTCAGATCATGAATCACAGACTTTCCACCTGTACGAGGCTCCCTTCCTTGGTTAAAAGTGTATTTCTCTTTCCATGTGTGATCCATCTTGAATACCTAATGAGGCGCTCCTGACATATGGATTATACTTAATATATCACACATGCAAATAAAGACACAGACTCTTTCTTTATATACTTGAGTTTCATGTCTTACTTCAGTGAGTTGTTAAAAAAAAAAAAAAAAGGGGAAAAAAAAGAAAAAAAGAAGCCTTGTGTCCATGATGGAATGGCCACTACTTGCTTCAATTTAACAAATTCTTCTTTCTCCAGAAAGTCAGCATTAACGATGAGTAATTTAGACAACTAGCTGAGGAAATAAAGTAATAGAAAGAAGTACTTGCTGAAAGCTAGAATACAGAGAACTGCTGTGCTTTTAGACAAAACCACACTGACCTTTTTCAGTAAGTCCAGTGCACCGACCGACAAAAGGCCGTGATGTTTGGGTTCTAACACTGCTTCAGATGGCTTCACTACACACTGAACAGAAAAACTCAGCTCAGTCTGGATCATTTCTTCTATCTGGCTGTATTAAGTCTCATTGTTAAAAATTAAATAAGCTAAA
>VXAV01008657.1:160921-191689 GCA_013399715.1 Alectura lathami
AAAAAAAAGCAGGTTTACTGTAAAGAACCGGTTATATAGGGTGAAGGAGAATGTGTGTGTGAGCAGGAGATAAGTATGAAATGGTAAATTAGTAAGGGAAGCTTAGATTTTTTTATTGATGCTTGTGCACTCTGTAGGTTTTACCCATAATTTACATATTTTTCCGATGTTTATAACAGAAAAGGGAAGAGATTATAAAATCTTTCTTATATTGGCATTTGGAAGCTGCTTGATTTACTCTGCTGCTGTTTTTTAAAACAAGCATTGACTTTTACTTGCAAAAAAACCCCACAGGGTAGTCACATGTGGTTAAAACTGGAAAGCAAATAAAGTAAAGGATACTCTAAAAAGCTTCAGAGCTCTGATGGTCCTGGATCATGATTTTCGAGCTCAAGCTTGACAGTGCTGTCTTTGGGCTGGCAGGCTGGGCCCTGCTGTCTTTAGAGGCAATCCTGATAGGGAATTGCCAGCTGACTCCCAGTCACCAGCAGGTACCACAATTTCTGTATATATCCTTATAAATCAGATTTCTGATGCCTGTTTTGACATTAGGTACATACAGCAGGCAGTAAAGTAATATGAGTGAGAGTTCAGTGTTCAGAACTGTAATGAGCCAGTGTGCTCAGAAAGACAATCTAGGAAGAAAAGTTCCCATATGTGCAAGATGTAGGTCAAAGTGAGCTTGAAGAACTTCTAAAGATTTATGGTCTAATAGAGTCTACAAAAATGTACGATGAAGGGCAAAGCCTGACTGCAGTGGGAAAGGAGGAGGAGGAATTATCCAGATCCAGGCATCTTTACTACACAGTTAAGCTCAGTGGGTTAAAATGACCGCAAATGTGAATGAGCCACAGCCGCTTCAAGGGCAAGCCGTAACACTGAGTAGAAATATTTAATTTCCATATAGGCAAAGCACCTCCATCCCCGAGCTCCATAAAGGAGCTGAAGGTGCTCTGAAGTTCAAGGCCCAAACGAGAAAGTCTCCGTGAGTGCGGGAGCTGTCCCGCTTCTTTTGTCTCCATCATGTTTAGCTCCTTCTCTGTTCACTTCTTCATTAACAGTTTCCAGCCCGTCCCTACAGAAGAAAGCTGGGAAGAAGTCTGCAGTTTTCCAAATACAAATGTGCATCAAAGCATGTATTTGTATCGTAGCGAACAAAGCAGTAAGGGCGTGCCGTTTGTATGACAGGACGTGCCTCCGTTAGCTCCCCATTTTGGCCTTATTTTCTGTTTGCCATGCACGCTAAGAATGTGTTTTCTTTTTGTTGATCATTGCACGTTGGAGCCCTGCGTTTAATTGCATGGCCTTCAATGTCACTCAGGGCTTTTTCTGAGCAGTTTCACTTAATTTATAGTCCGGAAGCATACTTCACATAATTCCTTCTAAATACATTACTCTGCACTCGTCAGCACGTCTCTGGCTACTGTGCCTGGTTTGTTTGGTGCCCTTTGTGAGAGCTGTTCCCAACTCCTCACGCATCCCCGTCCTGACACCGTATCATCAATCCGTGCAGCCCCTTTCCTCGGCAGCCACATTTTGTGGACACAGCCACCGCGTCTGTCAGTTGTGTGATACGTTTGATGTGATACCACCAGCTCTTTAATCGTTGGGAGCTTAGTCTAATCAGTTAAAACAGCATGCAGGAGTGCGGTGTCTAGCTGGAAGGGGGGTGGTGTAAGGGGTTTTGAACTTATCTGACTGTTACAGTTATTCTGGGTGCTCCCAGGTGAGCAAGGGCTTGGGATCCGCAGCCTCAGCCCCGTGGTACCCCCATGAACTGTTGGGGTCTCGTGTGCTGGCACATCAGCTAACAACCCGCCTGGATGCGTGCAGGCAGGCGGGGAGAAGTGTTTTGCCATAAACACAATACAGCCTGTGTGATGTTTATTCAGAAAAGTGGAGACTGTAAAAAGCCTGCCAGAAGAATTTGATCTATTTCGGCAGTAAAAGAGCCTGAAGGAAATTTTTGGATTACATCTCCCATCGCTAGAATTGGATGGGGAGGTTATAGATAACAATCAGCTGTCTCGTGGACCAGATTATACTGTCTGGTAAATCTTAAGACACTCCATCGATTATAGGAGAAATGTTTATGATTTACTGGTGGTGGTGGAGGCAGGTCAGAGGAGGAGCCAGCTCTGCAAAGATGCCTGCTTGTGAGATGGAGTGAGGGTGAGGAAAGAAGGCCAAGGCTACGCTCTGCTTAGAGAAGATGCAAAGGTCGCTGTAAATGGCGATTAGAAACCTCTCCCCCAGCTCTGACAGCTGCGTGGCAGCTCTGCTTTCAGCCTGGAAACGCATGTCTTTTTCAAAATGAAAATGCTTAGGAAAGCAACTCAGGGGAGAGGAGCTCCATCTCATCAAAGATTATGCATTAAGCAAACACATAAAAAATTTTTCTTCCTAGGAAATGCAGTTCCTTCTCCCTCCAGTAATTACAGAAGTCAAACCAAAGTTGTCATTAGCGTTATTTAAGAAGTAATCTCTCTTGAAACAACACAAATGACAGTTGTGAACTGATTTCATGCCAGTGGGATCTCATCTGAGGGAACCTGTGGGTAACGCTTTCTGTAACCTTTTATTTATTCACATTTTTGCAGTATTGTGATTTTAGCACTAAAGTGGTGTCTCAGACCTTACACCAACGCATCAATTGACTCGATTTGTAATGAGCTGTCTTTGAATCCCAAAGCACCTTTTTACATATCTTAAAATACTCTAAGCCTTTTTTTTTTTTTTTTCCCTGCAAATATCAAAGATCTTACAGTATGACAGGTGAGTCATTAATTTGTGTCAAACTCCTCCACTATGTTATAAGTGAGGATATTACGTGCTTTTCTATGCGAATGAGGAAAATGAGAAGCAGCGCTGCCGCGGGTGTGTTTGCAAACCTGAGAGAGAAGTGTGAAGTGCTGTGTACAACTGGGCGGAATCAGGAGTGCTGTTTTGTACCCCGTGCTCTGCTCAGACGCGGTGTGAAATTCTCCAGGCGGCAGAGACGCATGGTTTGGAAGCAGGGGGACTTTGTTTTTATCTCCCTTGCTCCCACCAAGCTGCGAGCTGCTAATGCATGCAGTGTATTGACATCTCTGATGGCCCTGGGTGGCCGGGGATTTGTTACAATATTCATTACCTTTGATGCTGGCACGTATAACCTGCCGGCCGGTAGGTTTTTAGGCTTTGTACCTAATCCACAGAGGACATGGGTTTGTCACAGCTCTCAGCCTCAGCATGTGGCACGGCAGCTCAGGCTGCACCGACTCATCCTTGCAGCATTTGAAGTCCCCTTTTCTGGCGATGGCAGTGGTCAAGGTGGCAGCTGACACATGCAGAGCGTTTTAAATCCCTGCCTTGCTAACCCCAAGGTTTCCTGTGGCCAGGCAAAGAATGAAGGCGAAGCTCAGCTCATGTGAATTGGGTAGCACAGATCCTTAAGTACAGCTCATGTTGCTGACGGGTTCCTTTTCATAGCCTTACATAGCCTTACATAGATCACAATTTATGCAGCGTGAAAAGGTGCAAGTTAAAAACCTGCTTGTAGCAAAACAGGAGTTACAAAATCTCCAGAACAACCAAGCTGTGTTTTTATCAAAAAAAAAAAAAAAAAAAAAANAAAAAGTGCCAGTTTTCAGTTGGGGAGAAGACAATTAATTCTAACTGCTTTTGGCTGTTCCAGTGGCAGGGTGACCTTTATGAGAATAAATACAATAAGTCCGTTTTGATTACAGAAAGAAGCAGCTTGATAATGGCTGCTCCCTATCTTCTAGCATCCCCTAAAGTGCAGGGGGGAACAGACACCAGTCTGTCAGTCTGATAAGCCTAAAAATTTGATCTTATGATGCAATGATTTTAACATATCCTCTTGCTGGGAGTCAGAGCAGCGGGAATGGCTGGAGAATGGTGCAGAGCATCCTCCCCTTTGCTTTCCTTTAAAAATCAGGAAGCTTTTCACCTTTGGATTTGATGGAATCACAATTAAAAGAAAAAAGGAAAATATCACCTTCCGTTTGTTAACTATAAAAATGCAATCTGGCAGTGCTGCTGGTGGTTTGCTGTTTCCCAGGTCAATAAATGGCTCCCCTGACTTTAATAAACATTGATGCTGCAGGCTTGTTCTACAGTGATTGAACCTTTTTATAGTTTCAACCACTCTCACATTGCATGAAAGCCTGAAGATTTTTTTTTTTTTTCTTTTTCATGAGGGTTGGTTCTGATTGATTAAATTGTCATTTTCTGAGTTAGTTGCTGAATTATAACTTGGCATTTTTAACCGTGTGATTTGTTTAAAAAGACAGCTTTTTGATATAGCAAGCCAGCTGAGAATTTTTAAGCAGTAGAAGGAAATTTTACTCACTTTGTTCTCAGCCTTTCATCACTGCCTGACAAAAAAAAAGCCCCTGAAAACAATGTAGAGGCTCTGATATAAAGAGAAGGTACTTAGATTCGCACTCATTTCTTCTTTATTTCATCATAGGTCTGATCTGGTAGTATTATATTGCTTTCGACTTGTAGTTGGGCACCTCTTTGTTGTTAGTATGTTTATCCTTCCAAGGAGGAGGGAAGGAAAGCGGTTAGAAATGTAAATGTGCATGCTACCCAAGGTGATATTAAAGAGTAAGTGGCAGGGCTGTACTTTGGACCAGCTGATTTATCCCTTAATAAGCACAATGGATTTCATTACATTAAAGTGACAGGTTCTAAACACACCTAGGTCGAACAACTGGCAGGTTTCACCTGCATCCAGACTGTGCCTGGTTCAAAGGGACATAGATTTGTAGTTCCTTAGATACTGAGATAATCATGTCCACGTGATGCATTCAGTTTTTGATTTAACTAGCTGCCACTTTCTGACTCTGTGGCTAGCTGCTTGATTTCAAGGCCTGATTTTTTTTTTTTTCCTTTCCTTCTCTTCCCCAATTTAAATCAGTATTCAAGACAGTAAAGCTGAAATGAATGAGTCTTACATAAAAAAACATGTGTGTTCAGAATGTGTTTGGAAAGAAAGGCCAACAAAACTCTCGTAGCACGGGTGTCTTTTGCTTTTGATTTACAGTGCCTGCAGGGGAAATGGAATAATCTGATGGGCTGAATATGGGAGATCTTAGGTTCGTTCACTGCAGTGTTACCCTGGTTGGACTCTGAAACAGTGCTTAGCTGTGGAAATCTCAGGGCGTCAGTATGAAATACTGAAGCCCAATTATACTTGTGCTTGTACACTTTCCTCTCTCTGGCCATTTCATTTTCTGCTCTGAAATAATAACTTATGGCAGCAAAAGCTGAATTTCAGCAGTGAATTAAACCCCTGGCCTCTCCATTTAATTGCATGATTCTGCAACTAAGCCACAATTCGTCTTGGCCTGGATCCTTTTTGCCTGCATTCCTGTGTTTCTATACCATTCATTCAAAACCTTAAAAGTGTATAAGTAGGTGCATGGGAAGAGGGCAAGTCGTGAAAAAAACATTTCAACTTCTTACCCGCCACTGATTCCTGAAGATCTTCCACTAAAATAGATGAGGTAGAGCTCACCAACACTGGGGAATGATGTGCTGCAGGCTGTGGATTCTTCCCTACCATGCTGCTCATGCTGGTTGTCCAAAAGAGGGGTCAGGAGGCTGCCCTGCAGGTAACAGTTTGGGCCAGGTGCTTTGCAGGATGGCCATTTCCCCCATGGTACCAAAGCGAGAAGTGGAGCCATTTAGGGCACAGGTTACTGCTCTGGGTCAGCATGGCAGATCTGGGGTTCTTTGTTGCATTCAGCTGAAAATTTCACAGCAAGATGCCGATGCATGAGCAAATGTTTAGTAATGGAAAGAAAGTGTGAGGTATTCTGGAGTTATACAAAACAGTATAACATTTTCAGGAGAGTCACTTGTGTTCATTTCAAAATAATATTAGGGCCATTTTATAAGGCAGGGAATAAACTGGAACATGAAAAAGGGTAAAATAATCATTAAAGCTGTAATGATTTATATCATAACATTATGAAGTAGAACACTTTACTCAGTACAGTTCCTCAATAATGTTTTCCTAATTTCCATAAGTAATTGACCTCTCATTAGCAACTCATTAGAAAAATTGAGATGATGTGACAAATGCAAACCCACTGCAACAAAGACTCTGCATGCAAATAAATTATTGAAAACTCTAATGGATTCAAAATGAAGGACCACAGGAACCTTACTTTCTCTGACTGCAAAAGGTTTCACTTACATCTGTAAGGTAAAACACATTTGTGTAAATACATTTAGCTGCACAGTCCTTAAATCCATGCTTTGGCTCCTGTCTGATTTCCAGACACAGTGAACCTTCACATCTCTTGCAAGTAACTTCATAGGAAAAGGAATTAGCCAAATAGTTCATATACATGTATATAAGTCCTTGGTTTAACTGTAGACACCAAAGATGAAAAAATGGCATACAAATTTTGGAACATGGACTAAGCGCATGGCTTAGTTTTTCAGAGAACTAAACATAACATAAACTGGCATTAGTCAATGGCTCCAGTTGAGATGTGACATCTGCCAAAATAGGACTAATGCTGAATTCTTGCCCACAAGCAGCTGTTTCAGAAGGGACCTGGCTATCTTGTTCTTTCCATAGCTGCTGTTAACCTGCACATGAATGTTAACAAGCTCAATAACAGATTTTGCACGTACTGAAGTGTTAACTTTAATAACCTTTTATATCTGTCTTTTTAGGGATCAATAAATTGATTTCAAGGTAGTTCTTCATCACTGTAATATGGGGAAGAGTGAGGCTGATGTTTAACATAAAGTTTTATGAGTCCTGGATGCTCCTGGACAAACCCAGAAAAAAGAATTTCTTTATCAATATGGCCCTTAAAGTCCTGATACCTATCTGAAGTGTATTTGACAGCAGCTCGATTTATACATTCCAAGTTAGCTTTTTGTTGCAAAGCTACATAAGGAAGAGAAAGGCAAAGAAGTCCATGTCTGATAGTCTTGTACAGCAGAGATGAGATTAACTGATGTACCATCCTGACCTTTTGCAATACCACCTAGGAACTACAGAGTCTCTGAGGAGGATAAAAGGCAACAGGAGTGCTAATGTGAAACAATGGGAAAAGCCACTGGCTTAGGGCTGCCCTGGCAAAAAGGGCAGCAAGAATCTCACTTTTCTGTATTTGGGAAGCGTGTCTGTTATCTGGTTAACCTTTCACAAGTTGTTCTTCCCCTCACCCCCCAAATCTGAATTCTCCCGTAATGGGCCGTTGCATAGCACTCTTTTAGTGTAGGTGACAATCTGTTTTGCTTTGCCAATTAAACTGTAGAAGAAAGGAAGCATTGAAGCGGTCGTGAGGAATTTCCTATTATGGAAGAAAAATGTATTTTTAAAAGCTCGCTCAGAAAAATCAAACTACTTAGCTTTCCATGACATTTAAATAGAAAAGGGTGAAGAGAAAACAGATGATAGCTAAACAGTGAAGATTGATTAATTGCATCACGCCATGGGGCTATACCAAGGGACTAGTTTTGTGACATTGCCCCTGTGTCTTTTTTTTTTCGACAGATTCCTTAAGTCCTACTGTTTGGTTTCAGCCCAAATTTAGAGTAAAACCTCCTCTCTAATGGGTTTCAGCACCAGCTAGCACCTCTTGCTAGATCCATGACTGAATTGAATTGCAGGGCTGGTTAGGAAACCAGACATGGTATGAAAACAGAAAGCTGAGGATACGTTACCCAAACATCTGTCTTCCGTCCAACATCTCCTCTAGAATTTTCAGGACTGCCATAGAAACAAAGCTTTTAAAATCCTGGACAGCCATTAAATTGGTGTAAACCATCATAATGATATTTATTAGCAAGTCTCTGTGCACAGGGCTGCCTGCTCTTCATCAGAGCCCACCCTTCCCACACAGCTATACTCTCCTACACTGCACTACAAGGATGACTCACGGGCAGAATTTCTTTAGGATTTAGGCACACATTTGAATTTCAGCCAGTTGTGGAAAATATGCATACTTCCTCTTATACCCACGCAGTACTCAATATATTTCTTTGCATATGGGATATGAATCAGTAATACTAAAAGCCTGAAGTTGAAGGAAGAGGAAAGTGCACTTACAAGCATGTTCCTTGATAAGGTGATTTTTTTTTAATCAGCTCTTCAATCATTTTGAGATTGAAATACCTGAAAGTGAAATACCTGTTGTACTGCATGATGGAAATAATGCCCCACAAAGCAGCTAATAGTTTGTGGAAGTAACACCACGAAAAAGAAATAATATTCCCTATAAAGGCTGACTTTAAATAAATTGTAGAGCTGGGCAGAAAATTAATAATTTAACTGAAGTAATTAATAATGTTCCTTCCACTTTCCCCAAAATGAAAGGAACAAGCTCACCTTTGGCAAAGACTTTTGTAAGACGTTAGGGGACCACCTGCGCTGCTGTTAGTGGGCTCTAAGGTTACTATGTCTTGTGTCTCCATGCCTAATGCTGCTAATGGGAAAATGAGAATGTTACAGTTACAGCTGCAAACATGATTTCCAAACCTGCAATATTATGTCAGTGTCTCATGTGGCTAGCAAATCTACAGATATTCAGGAACCCACCAAAACAGTCTTAGAAAGGCATCATAAATAACGCCAAGAAAACAGCTATTTTGTTGTTGTTGTTGCAGCATGATTTTTGTTGTATGCAAAATGGTTTAGTATCACCTTCATCCCAGCTTGCTATGTGAAAAATGACCCTGTCAATTTGATACAGAGGTAAAATATTGAGAAGTGGAATGTTTTTTCTAATAGGCAAGAGCTGACAAAGACAGACTGAATGATGCTTAAGTAGATAAATCTGACTTGATTGTGAACTCCAAATGAAATTAAAAATATTACACTAAGATTTACAGGGTTTGTTTTCCACCTTTTCTGTGTTTGCTGGGCTTTGCTTGTATTATTAATATTTCAGTTCAGCAGTAGTAGTATTTTCTTTATTGATAAAAGCTAAAGGCTAAATATTGCAAGGCATTTGGCAATGCCAATATAAATTGGAACTCAGTTGTGCCGGGGTCACTTATTGATGTTTTTATTAGCAATCTTTATGAAGGCACATTCAGTTTTCCTTCTCACTGCAGTAAGGTGGAAATGAGGAAAATGGTAAAAATGCCTGTTGCACTTAGCTACTGTGAAGCCTCAGGCAGTGATGACTGTAACTAGTCACAGGGTGCTTGGTCACAGCATCAGGGTGTCTCAGCGGAGTGGCTTTGACTTCTCCTGCCCTGGCTGTGGGGGCAGAGCAGGCTGACCTTCACTGAAGCAGCCTCAGTGAACAAGAGCTGGTGTAGGTGATGCCATCCCTTATTCCCCCAGCTGCTTGGAACAGCTCTCCACTTCTGCAAAGATGGGACCTGCAGCCCCGCTGCGTTCCTGCGACGTGTATCATCACAGCTAGTCAGGACAAGCTTTGGGTGTGAGGACACCATAGGGAAATTGTCTGAGAAAATTATTTTCTTAGGATTTTCAGTAGCCACTATAAAAAGTCTGAACTTTTATCTGTTTCTCCCCTGCTCTGCTTTATAAACAAACATGACACTTTATTCTACAAAGTGATTTCTTTCTGAGTTATAGAACCACAGAAAGAGCATATAAAACCCACAAACCTTATTATTTTTGGATTCTTGAAACTCAGAATTGATTTAAACCAAGTTCAGCAAGCAATATTTCCTCCCTGTCTGAGAAGCTATATCCTGGGTTTCAGATGAGTAAATTTTTATGGGCATGTTGTAATTATAAACTCTTGAGAAACAGATTTTGTAATGGGGACACTGGCACCAAGCTTTGCTGTAGTTACTCTGTGGAACGCTGACACAAAGAGGCTGAAAATCCATCCTAAGAGGGAGCTTATTAAAAGACTGCAGTAGTTTTAATGACATTTCTTGTGACATCAAAATTATTTCATTTGGAATCACAGAGCATCTCTGCAGCTGCAGTTTTGAAGGTCTGAGGAGAAAATATTGCTGCAGTGTCAGTGCTGTGAGCAGTGACTGAGCGAAGCAATCCAGAGAAATAAATCTGGGTTGCTACTCCATCCTCTGATGATGGGAGATGTAAATTAATCAGTTTAATTACAGCAGTGTATAATAATCATCACTGGGAAGACAGGAAAAATGTTTGGAAATACCATATAGGTTTTGCAAATGGTCTAGGTTCTGCTTTTCCTCCTGAATTGATGAGTAATAGCTGAAATGTCAGTGATAACTGAACTAAAAATGAGGAGGCTTGGCTCACATCAGATGTATTTGGAGACTGATGCTCTTATTCAGCTCTGTAGGAATCCTGGACTGATCTTGCAATACTTCAAGCAATTGTCCAATCAGAAGTGGGTATCTCCTTACTGTTTAGCTAGTGTCATTTGTAAACATGAATTCAAATTAAATCATGGCAAGGTTCTTGGCCCGATATATCACACCATAAGAGATTAAGTCCTGTTCACTTGATCAACCTTTAATTACACTTTAACCGTGCAGGTGGGAAGACACCTCACACAGATGAACAAATGGCTTTATCCTGGCTCAGAGGCAGAGCTCCAAACCCAAGCTGCCCTCCACTGCAAGATGCAGCCTCACACCACATCCTGTGGCCAAGCTTTCACCCACCTCAAAGCCCAACATCCAGCCTCTGGCAGCATGTTTGTTGGCTTCCATGGGATCTCCTTGGTTTACTCACCAGAGGAAGGGGCTAAAACCTTGCACTGGCTTAAATCAGATGCATGAGGTAACACGTGGTGGCAGCAGCAGGTGGGGAATTTGGGAAAGCAGACGGGCTGCTGCAAGTTGAATGGGAAAAAGATTCCTCTAGGAAATAGCCCAGTTTGTGTTACAGCCCATGATTTATGAGATTTTTGGCATTACATATTTAGTCAGTCACATAACGAGGCGGGGAACAGAGAAGTACAGAAAACCCAGCCTTTCTCACAGTGCAGCCAAAAGCAGCTTCACAAAATGGGAAGCATAGCACGGCTGGGAAGTTTGGCAGAGTCTGAGAATCTGGGTGATTCCGGGCCCATATGCAGAGGGAAAAAATCCCACTGGGTCTCCCTTTGTCCAAGCCAGCTCACTCCTACGTGCACAGCTCACCCAGGGGCTGAGCCCAGCCCTGCTCTATTTAATGGCAGAGCTTCTGCTGGCTTCAGCAGAGGCAGGATCTGTCCCTTTGCGAGACGATCATATTTGTATTTAATACCCTGCAACTTAAAGTGAGGATTAGCAGAATTAGACTCCCCTAATTTGTGTATCTCAGCCTGCCAAACTGCAATTAACTTTAGCGCATTTGAATTTAAAGGGAAAATTATTAACCATCCTTTTCTCATGCAATTATAATTTTACGCTTTTGGAAAATTTCTCCTAAATCTGAGAAGTAGCCCACACCCCTGTGAACCTACCCCTCTTAATATCCTTCAGTTATTAGAGCAGGAAACAATTTCTCACCCTGTTGCTTTTACATGCACCTACAGCCTGCCCAGCGCTGTAGCAGTGCTGTGCACTTTGCTGATTTGCTTTATGCTGACCCCAGGCTGTACAGACCACACAGGGCACTTTGCACGCGAGACAAGGCTCACAGCTTTAAATCCACCCACGAATAACACCTCTGTGTGTAGTCCTTACCAACTGTCACAACCAGCTGCTATTTTCTGCAGCTTTTAACCATGCAGCTTGCAGACTCAACATCCCTCCTTCCCTTCTCCAGTGCAAAGGAGCACACACAGGTTTTCCCTGAGTGCTGGGCACACGGCTGCAGGTTGACACAGTAGAACAAGGACACCATAAAGCAGACAGACTTTCTACCTTATTTTCTGCTCTTTCTTCCTTGCTTGACTCTGCCCTTGCATGCACTGGGGCTAGCAAGGCTGTTGTTGGTGCTGAGCACTTGCGGCGTGTCTACTTGTCAGCAGCAATTTCCCATGGGCTGTAGCACACCCACCCCAATACATGAGGCAGTGTTTCTTATCTGAAAACTTTCCTTTCCTGGGAAAAAAATATAATTTTAGGTCTTTTTCTTGTTAGAGGGGATATATATACATATAGGAACAGATACCTTTTGATTTATGTATCACCCTTTTATAATAAATACATTTGTAACAACATAATGAAATTTTTGAACCAAAGTTCTTTTACAGAAGAATAATTTTTACCTGGTTTGAAATGCCTCACTGGGGCTTTGTCAGGTTTTAATTTCAGTTTGAATAAATTATTTGAGACACCAGGCTAGGGGAGATAAAGGTGAATTTCATCTACTTTCAGCTTGCCGTAATGGAAATAATAACTACTTTAGCCAAAAAACAAGTTTCCAATTAGTTTCTCTAAAATAATATTATTCCCCTTTATATAGATACTGTAGTTCATTTTGAAACCTAATTTTGATAATATATAAACATTTCTAAAGCAGCTATTCCCACCAAAAGAATGGCAAGTACAGACTTTGACAGTTGGAGCATATCAGTACTGAAATGGAGTCTTTGCTTTTCTTGAAATGAATCTTAAACAATGAAAGTAGAAAATCAATTTAAAATCTTCTTAATGATGAAGATGTCTGTCCCCAAAGACTTTATTTTAAATGGCTGGATAGTGATCACTAGACAAGACATTCTGAAATTATAAAATTCATTTCTGCTGGGAAAACAGTCAGACTTTCTTTAAAGAAAAATTAATGTGCCTCTCCCATAAGGGGAGGAGGAGCTTCAAGATACAGGAAAAGTGAAATAGTGCTGGGTCTGAAATACAGCTGAAAGTAGCCGATTTCTGTAACATTTTAAATTCTGAAGGCAACACTAATGCTGTTAAGATGACAAAAAAAAAAAAATCTCAAGAGTAGGTCAGTGTGTTTGGAAGGGACATAGCAGGACTGTACTCTGCTCAGTCCCACTCAGCAGTTGCTTGTCACAGCTGCCATCAACATGCCTGTACAATTTAGCAAAATGAAGTGTTTCTATTTAAGATGGTAGTTTGCACACAAGAAGAAAAAGCCCAGCTCTGGTGTCCTACACAATGCTTTGTACTCGCAGAGATAACATCCATGAAGTGGGGCAACCCACAGCAGGCCTGATCCAGAGCTCTTCACAAGTTCTTACAGATGTGTTAAAAAAATGTAATTTTAAAACTGCATTTCAGAGTGTATAAACCTCTCATTATCATATATTTATGATTGTGCAAAACTACAATGGAACAGTTCTTCTGGGAGACAGCGATAGTTCCAGTGATGTTTTTCTAAATTTAGGCACCTTCTGGTTTGGTCTAGCTATAGTTATGAATCTGCAGTTGGAGAATAATGGAAAACTATCCCATGCAGAAAGCCTGGACAAATAGCAGGGATGTATATTTTATGAAGGTGGCTCATGCTGCACATCAAAACCTGCTTTGGTCTTACTGGCATGGGTGAGGGGTCCTTTTAACCCAGTACCTTGTCTCTGCCACAGCCAACATGAAATACTGCAGAGAAGGTGTAAAGATTCGGCAGTAGGCAATTGTAAAACAGTTCTCCTTCACATTAGGTCTCAACCTTCCTTTTTTGTAAGTTCTTGCTCCCCAAGTTTTATGTGAGTGAATTATTACAGAGAGTAAACCTCTGGCTTGTGGTGTGACATGGTGTTATCAGGAGACTTCCAACTCTTGTGATGATACAAAAAATGCTTGTCATAAAGTGCCACCAAAGAGCTGTTTGTCACCAGTCAGACTGACATTTGCCCATAAAGCCATCCAAACAGTTCTGAAATAAAACATTTGCAAACATCATGTGCTGTTAGCAGATGTAGAGCATTCTGAAAAAAACCTCACATCCCCACGAATTGCAGTAAATGATTAGAGCAGCTCAGGCAGTTTGTCATGCAAAGAAGGAGGGTAAGAGAACAAGGGCAAAGCTAGGCAGAAGCTGGAAGCTGCAATTTCTCTTTGTATGTGCTAATGTACAGCACAATACACATTTGCATTTGGTTCATCCTCTCTTGTAAAAGATGTTTTATGTGTGATTGTGACCAAACCCCGCTGGCACAGCAGCATCCTTCAGGTGGGATTAGCTCACAGGTGGGGTGTGCTGAAACCTCACCTTGCCCTGCACAAAAAGAAGGTATATTTTACAGAACTCAGTATTACTTGGTAGAAGGTAAAAGGAATTCTTTATTTGGAATATGGAGTTTATGTTCCATGAAAACTGTCTCATGAAACTGTGCGTTAAATGGGTTCTTGGAAACGTGCAACCCAATAAGTAAAACTAATGACTCTACCCATGCAGTAAGGAAATGAGTTGGTGGCAGTGTGGAAAAATAAAGGAATGGGAGGACAGTTAATCATGTGTGTGCTGAGGACCTTCCCCACCTGGGGAGGGTAAAGGGGCTGTCGTTTTGTGAAGCTGCAGCTAGAAATCACTGGCAGGAGAAACACTAAAATTTTCACCTGAAGGAATGGAAACTTAAAACCGGCATAAACAGAACCACTCAAAAATAATGAAATGAAGTTTTAAAAGGCTTTATCGTATTCCAGGTTCAGCACCAGCAGCTGAATTTACCTACTGCAGAAAAGCAACGGCAGAGGTGGAAACCAAGAAAATGCAGTTAGAAACAGGAGCATGGAGCCAAAGGGGTCTCAGGAGAGTGATAGCAAATTCAGAGTTGCTGAATGTTTCAGGGTACTCCTCGAGGACTTTGAGTTTCTCTCAGTCCCTCCCTTGGAGAAAGAAAAGAGTTAATAAATATTGTTAGTGCCTGGGGAATCATTCACAAGGGATCTTTTGGCAGAGTAATCTTCCTATTTAGAAGTATTTTCTCATTATGTGTAATAGGATGATGAACTGAGAAATGATCTCAGCCACTTATGATTCTAAAAGCCCCCAGCCTGAATAATCTATGCTGATTTAGAGATAATAACATCAAAGACATAACTCATTTAGCACAATGTCCATTTACTTACTCTGAAGACTTTCACTTTCCTACACCTATTTTTACAGACAGTTACAAAATGTTGATAATGATATAAAAAAAAAAAAAACACAAAGAATGACAAGTGTGCAGCAAGAACCACTTTGTCCAGGGGTGCACTGCAGACGTACAAGACCTGTTCCTAATGAAGTGCAATACAAATTCTAAGAGAAAGATAAGTGGAGAGTGCTTCCATTCTGCACTCATTAAAGTCAAACAAACTGACAGAAAGGATGGTTTTTGTGTGCAAGGCGCTGCAGTGGCACTTAGCAGATGAGAGCTGCGCGCTTCCTGTGCCAGTGAGAGCGCGTACTGCTTCTCTGCTGGGGTTTCTCTTTGGTAAGGAAGCGATGCTAAGCCTTGATTTCGCTGCTGCACCTGCTTTGACATTGCACTTTGGGAGGCAGAAGTCATCCTTTAGCAAGTCTCTGTACAGGGTCTACAAGAACTACATCTCTGCAGTGGGCTCTGTGTTCTCCTGCAGCACATGTGCTAGCTCACTAGCAGAGGCTGCTCTCCCCAGTTGCTCAGGATCACAGCCAACAGCTTCCCCATTTTGCTTCCAAGTCCTCATGACTAATATCCTATTTTCAGGGAAAAAAAAAAGTTTTCCCATATGTAGGACAACAAATGTCAGGCTGACCTAAGGAGCACCCTTTCCCTTCTCTCCTCTTCAAAAGGTGGTGATGAGCTCTTTCAAATGCCAGTTGTGTCATCATAAATCATCTTCCACTTTTTTTTTTTTTTTTTTTTTTCCCATGTCNTTTTTTTTTCTTTTTTTCCCATGTCACAGAAACAGAGTTTGTACTTTCATGTGTCCCATCAATTTTAGGCACCTTTTGTATCTCCTGAGCTGATTGCTGGAGGGGGTTACTTATAAGCTGTGTTTTATCCCTGGTGGTCATGTAGGATGATTTGGGTTCAGGCATGCAGATGACAGAGTCACCACCTGCAGCACTGCAGGAACAAGGATTGAGCATTTCGCTTTTAGAAAGGAGGGACATGAAGAAACAAGACTGGTTTAACCTTCCCCCTTGCATTTTTAGGACAGAGCTGATGATACAGCTGAGCCTATACAGTGCTGGTCGCCTCTCAAAAGGGACAGTCCCCTTGGAGGTGCACTCTCCAAGTGGAAATACTAAATTTCAGCATCACATTTAGAAAATGCCAGTCTGCCTTCTAACTGATTCTCCTGATGTAGATGGCATGTTCCTCCTTTCCTCTAACCAGCTCCTCTGTCCTATGAACCCAGACCCATCCTTACAGATCAGTTCTGAAGAGCAGGTTAGGTGCATCTTCCATCTCTCCCTCATTTAGTACCTTGAGATTTTGCATTCTTTCACTTCATTTTTATCCTGTGCTGTTTCCTCCTGTGCTGAGGCCTTCTGGAGTTAGATTCCTGTTTGATTATGTAATAAAGCCATGAATTATTAACAGTATATAAAATATTGACAAACTGTTCTCTGAGATGGAACAGCTTTAAAGTATTGATTCTGAACCCAGAGTTTTATAATTAGTTTCTGCATAAGAGATAATTAAGTTATTATTGTTTTTCTTTCTTCTAATATGGTGATGGATAGAAGGTATTTATACTGAACTCTATGAAATCTTATTAAAATTAAGGCAATAGGTTTACAGGCACTCTGGATAATGGGAAAACAAAGTATGATGGGGAAGCCTATACATTTTCCAGGAGCTCAGCTGGCAGTGTCTGCTTGCTGTGTAAAGAAATTGTTTCAGGTTTGCTCTGAGGGAACTCCTGGACACGGAGGCCTAGCTGACTTCAGTGGAGGCAGAAGCTGTGCTTTGCGGGCACATGCTGAACCTCGTGGCTGACGTCAGTCAGTCAAATTGGACTGGGGGGTGCAGGCTTACAGATACTCAGTTTCTACAGGTTTTTTGACAAGCTCACGGGAAAAACCATTGCAGTGTTAGTGTAGCTCAGAAAATTTACAAAAGGGCTCATTTTCAAGATGACATAACTCTGGTGAGTAGTTTTTATGAGTCCTGCTTCTCCAAACTGATCTGCACATCCTTGATGTTAGGTGCCTTTGCCATAAGGATATGTCTTATGAAAACCTAACTTTATTCAGTGGAAATTACCATATGGGCAGAGCATTCCCAAGCAGAACTGGGCAGCATAGACTTGCCCTGCCTAACGAAGTATATCTGCCCTGCTCTGCCATGGAGCCCTCGGCCAGACTGCGCCTGCAGTAAATAGGGAGAGGGATTGCTTCTAGAGTGCAGCTTATCTGAGCAACTTTGAGAAGAGACGAATCACTTTCAACATTTGAAGTTAGGTAGGGTGAATCCCATTCTCAGAGTGAGGTGTTGCAGGGAGATAATATAAATGTCAGAGAGAAGAAGCAGCAGCAGATCAATTGCTCCAGTGCTGCTAACCTACAGTTTCTACTCTCTTTGCATTTTCCTCTGCTGTTTGTAAGGAAAGAACAAGCTGCAATGGCATGCAGCAGGTCAAATCCAAGAATTGGATGAGAATAATTATCTGAAATAAAAGAGTTTGTGGGACATCGTCTCCTCATTGAGGATCTCCTGGTGCTCTTTAAATGCACATTACCTATCCCTGTGAAGGCCCTCTCAGGCTGGTGCATGGCTGATCACAGAGAGAAAATCAGGTACACAGAGAATTCAAGAAGATTCCTTCACACCCATGTACCAGGGAAAGATCAGTGATGACAAAAATATTTCTCATTAAGTCTAGCTTGTTCCTGAGCCTTTTGAAGGTGGAGATTCCCCAACCTCCCCTCAATCGTAAGGTTCAGTGCTGGTTATGCTTAGGATTACATTTCCTAATGTATAAACTTTTACAGCCAGAAGCCCAAAGCAAAGAAAAATTAAGGGGCACGTTCAATTCAGAGTGAATTAGTGCTGTGATTTATCTTGTGAGGAAGCACAGAGGTTTGTATAATGTAGCTGGGTACCTGCTGCTTCACTTTTGGATTGCCTTGTTAGACCTCTGGGGTCCAGGAAGAGATGCACAGCCAAAGGGCTGTGAGTGGCAAACCCATCATATAGCCCTTTGGTAGAAATTTAGTTTGAAGAAATGCTGCAGTGCAGAAAGTAGGAATAGAAAAGCATAAGAAATTAATTTGCAGATCTCAATAACTGTCCTCAACAGCTCAGAAAACACATGAATTCTGCTAGTGAACATGATGTTAGGATCTCAACCAGGTCTACATATGCTGAACCCACACCAAGTCTCTGAAAACCAGCAAGCAAGCCTCATACCTGGCTAATAGAAGATGAGCCTGGGGAAAGGCTGAGCTGCACGCGTGGCAAACATCTCCCAGACATGAAACCAAACTGAGCATGCAGCTGTCTGTCAGCACACGGGCGCACGGTGCTCCGCCAACCGCTAATAGGCAAGCGGGGCTGCTGCCATTGTCCGACAGGCATTTGAAGGCACCGCGCTCTTCTGCTTCATGAGGAGATGAGAGCATCCTCACAGAGGGCTCTGGTCCTGCGCAATCACTGTCTTCCTACAAAACACTTCAGATTACAATGTCTGCCCACCCTGCGAACAAAGTAGGGCTGCTAATTGAAAGCGAGTGCTCCTTCCTCGCCCTCCCTCCCCAGCACTGCGTTTGCATCGCATCTTTTGTTGGCTGTACGTCAGCTGCACCTCCCTTTCTTCCTCAGAATAAAAATAATCCCCGTTTCCCCGCAGCAAGCATGAAAACCTATCTATGGAGCACCAGCACTAAGCAGGAACCACGGCATCCTTTGGAAGGCAGGAATGTTTCAGGGGACTAAATCAATCCCTCATGTTTTCAGGGTGTGGGGCTGATTGGAACTCCAGCTCCCACTGTAAAAAAAAAAAAGCAAGACGGAGGGGAAGGGGCCGCATCCAGTGCCACAGCGGGCAGAGGGTGGCAGGCAGCTTGTCCTGCAGGGCCCGTCCTCCTGCTGTTGCTTTTTTCAGCCCTCTGACTGAAAAAAATGTCCTAGCTGCTGTGCAGAAGTGTTGCAGGGAAAATAAATCTACGGAAAAAGTCAGTGGACTGTGGCATTTTGGGAGCACGCACTGCCTCTCGCTGCTCCGAAATGCGCCGTGTTTCACACAGTGCAGCTGTGCTCGTTCGAATGTCACCTCTCAGTGCTCTTCCCTGCGAGCCAACGGCATTTTGGGGCTCTGAGGACTGAATAGGCAAAGCCTGGCCAAGCCGCGGCCGAGAGAGAGTGATGGCTGCAGGGAGGCAGCTGTGTCCTGGCGCTGCCAGGCAGCAGTGCCCATGTGGAGGGCAGCAGCGAGCTCAGACCATGGCTCCAGCAGCGTTTGCAGGTGTGCCAGCCCACGTCACAGTGCCAGCCCACCTCATGGTGCCATCTGGATCCCTGCAGCCACTGATGGCAGTGCTACCAGGCAGCCAAAGGAGAACCTCTGGTTAGCATCTTCCATGGCTTTGCTTTGCCCAGTGGTGCTTTCTTTCATGATTTTCCCAGCTCTGTCCTTTGCATAACGTGACAGCTGAGAAATGTCAGGCCTCTGGCCACGTGATTAGATGGAGAAATTCCAGCTCCTCGCTCCCCAGCAGGCTGCAAGCTGAGGGTAGTGAATCCACTGAAAATCAATGCCCCTGTGAGTGGTGGAATTGTTGTTGCAAGAAGAGTCACTCGCAGCTGCTAGCTTGGAGGGCTCCCTGTTTCCTGGCCATCCAACGGGGGTCTGAGCCCAGCAGTTAAGCGGAAGGGTTATATCCAAAATGGAGGTGAGAGCACAAAATGAGTGTTCAGAGGAGGTTACCTCCAAAAAGTGATGTTTGGTCCAATGGAGGCTTTTCCTTGGACTGTCACAAGCTGCTTCTTGTTGGGGTTGCCCTCGCAGAGTGCAATTTCCCTCTATAGCAACAAGGCAGAGATGCACTGCTTCAGAACAGCTGGTGTTTGGAAGCGACAAGTAACTACAAGCCTTGCTGCGTTTTTCCCAGCTTGGATACAAGTACAGCATCTTCTACAACTATGGGCAGAGCACACACTTGAACAAAAAGCCTTGCATCTATATCATCCCTTGCACAACACGTTTACATCATTATTAACCCCCCAGTTCTCCTACTAATAGCAATTGTCGGTATCGGCGTTACGGTGAAGATGGGACCAGCAAACGTCTATGTCAACGGTGTATTTGGAAAGCCACATTGTTCAAGTGGGCAGTGTATTACTTCAATTTCAGAAATGAAATTCCAGTGCCTCACTTGCAGTTTGGATCAGAAAAGAAAATAGCCCCTGTTAAAGAGGAGGTGGGATTCACTACATTCGCACAAACAAGGAATTGACCACACCTCCTTCAGACACATTATGGAAATTAATTTCTTCCTGTCATCCTCCTCCTTCTTGGAGATAGATGCATTCGCGTTGATGCCATAAAGGCAAAACTCAGTTAATTGTTGTCCTAACTAGTCATGCCTTTCTGGTAGGCTGATTTTTATTATGTTACTCACCTTGTAGAGATTCACCATGTATAAATTCTTAAAAAAATCCCTCCCACGTCCTTCCATAAAGCAGAATTCAACAGCAACAGTTGCCACCTGTTTCTTACCACGCAGTCTTTTTCCTCTCTTCTTTCTAAATGCTTGACACAACTGGGCAGAGTCGACTTCTCATTCTCTCCATGTGTGACATTGCTCAGTGGAAGCTTCTAAAAGAAAAGCCCCATCATAATCAGTGTGTTTTGCCTGTAGCATAAGGCATTTCAGAAACATTGAAAAGCTGAAAGGAAATAGAAGATAAGTTGAAAATCATGAGCTGAAATGTGCACTTCCATTTCGGAGATTAAATTAGAAAAATATATTATCGTGAATTTAAAACAGTATCATCAGCCAGCTTGACAGCTCGTCTGGGCTCATGCTGGGTTGCTACTGAAGGGACTTGGGCTGGCGTCCAGCCTTTGGATTCTCACATCCCTGATATCCAAAGGCTGGATCAAGCTGTAGGGCAGTGCTGCTTGATGGGGAGCAGGAGAGCTTTCTGCTGCAGCAGCCTGCTGCCTGCAGCACTTTGAGAACTCAAGGACAGGTCAGCATTACTATTATAAAGTGCAGCTGACCCATCAGCTGTGAGGAGGAATAGGAACGTAATGGTAAAAAAATTTCCACAGCTGGAAAAACTGAGATCAAATAAAACAGTCCTATGGAGAATATAGTGGGCAGGTAGGTGTAAATGAGCAGCCGTTTCCTGGTCATCAAGAGCTTCAGGTGTTGCATAGGTGATGCAGCTACAGTTTCATGGTTTTAGATGACATTCGGCAGGAATTCTTCCATTTCCCTGTTTTCCCCCTTTTCACCATTTTCTCCATGTAGAAAATGGAATAGGTGGAGAGACTGTGTATGACATCAGGCTTAACCCCTCTTCCTGATGAAAGCATGAGACAACAGAAGGAGATCATCCCTCCTACAAGTAAAAACAGGAAGATGTCTCAATTTCATCATCCCTAAACATGGAAAATGTCTTAGTCTTTACTGATAGGGTGCCTCATCTACGCATAACTGGCTGGAGCTTTCAAGATGCTCAGCGTTCATGTGGAGAACTGAAAGTCCTCAGGAAAATCATACAATGAGAGCAACAATCAATCTACAAGCTGCATGAAGAAGGAAGGCTGCACCCTCAAAGACAGCAGGACTGAGAGGATGAAAACAATTAATTTACCTCATCTCTGCAGGTTACTGCCACGGTCCAGCAGAAAGACCGGGGCCAACCGTACACTTTGGCTACTATATGTGTAAAATATGTAAGCTTAAAGCTCTTCACTGCTTGGAGTCTTTACCTCCAAGTAGAGAATTAACGCATGCAGGGCATGGAAATAACTTGTAGAAGTTGAGTCAGTCCACAGAAGTTTTACCCAGGGAAGAGGCTGCCTCACAGCTTTCTCAGAATGAGGCAGATGCTGTTCATGATGAGAAAGAAGAGGAGCAATCAGCAGGTTGTGCATATGGGATAGGGTTAGTTGTCTTCAGAAAAATTAAAAATAGGAAACTTCTCGTGCCAAATTTTCCTGGCTTCCCTCACGAACAGTCTCAATATCTAACTAGGAAACCACTGAGAAGATGCACAAAGTGGAGGAATAAAGCAGCACAAAATGTGCAAGCAGGGTTACTGGGTGAAGGCTGCATGAAACTCTGAACCTCTGAGTCCTGGTATGGACCGAGCCTAACCAGAGAACAGCCAGGGCTCAGGCTTTATTTCTATCTTCAAGCAGAGCTGAAGGAAAGAGCTGAATGTGGTGACAGACTACTGGGGGTCATGGGTTTCCATCTGGACAATATCACTGATTCTTTTCCGTTTGCGCTCTGTCCTGTAAACATGCTTTCGGGAACAGATAGACAAGACTTGAGGGAGGTGGAGCTTGGATGAGCTTTCCTCTTATGTCGTAATGAAGACGGTCTGCATTAATATATGCTGATCTCTGCATGTCTCCATTAAATGGTTTTACACATCTGTAATTATTTCCTATATAACTGAATGAAAGGACATTTATTTCAGAATTGCATATTGCTTGCCATCAAGATGAGCTTGGCTCAAGCCGCCCACAGAGCACAGAAATGAAGCATTTGCTCCCAAGCAAAACCAAAACGATGTCTTTGGACATTCTGATACAAGTGGGGGATATGTCATTCAAAAGAGAGAAGATTATAAAAAAAGGATTGGCTATGGACTTGATTTTACTGATTTTATTCCTCTCAAACAGGGAAGGTGCTGAGCGAGGCAGCACGAAGAGACCGAGCAGAGCTGGTGTAAGCACCAAGAGTACAGCATGGCCATTCTTGAAAGGAGCTCACGCAGACTAATTACAGCTTTTATCTGATTGATTTTTTCTTTGTCCATTTCACATTTTTCCAGTAGTGCTTTTAATATCAGAAAGCCCTCTGGCTGTTTGACTTTCCTATTTCAGATGCATCCTGGGCTCCATTCAAAATTATGATACAATCCCAAAACCTTGAGCGTAAGCCAGGCTTTTTCTCTCCCAAACTGGCAGGCTGTATGGGAAGCAATGAACATATTTTTCACAGTTATGCATCTTGCATCTGACTCAGGTTGTTGTTATTATGCAGTACGTGTTTCAGTCTGAATATTAAAGAAAAGAAAAAATGTTCAGGTCCTAAGGGGGGAATAAAATCCACTAATCCAACATAGGCTTTATTTGCTTGTTGACTACCAACCAGTGTTGAGGGCGGCAGGACTCCCAGAGCTTTAAACAGGATTAGAGAGTAGGAAATAAGACATTTATTTCAATTCAGATTCTTATTTAAGTTTTTATTCTAGGTACACAGCTAGGTATTTGGACATCTGGCAAAAACTCTATACCACACACAAGCTCTGAAAATGTTGTTAATCTTTAAAATCAATATTGCATTTAGGAAATTGCTCACCAACCTGCATGTTTGTGACTGCTAATTCACCCATACAACATTTCAGGAGTCATTAACTACGTAGGAAAAGGCATTACTTTATCACTGTTGGACAGCTTGTGCCAACCTTATACTCGTTACATGCAATGCAATGGAAATTACATTATTACTATTTACTTGTATGAGCTGGGAGGTTTAAAAAAGTTTTGTAACTGATTTCCACATCTGAGATCCAAGTGCTGGTTAAAAAGCACTTGAACACACCTAACTGATTATGTGAGTGTGCTGGGCATGCACAGAGGAGTGCAGCCCCTCTGATCGCAAAAGACCAGTTGTCCCACTTGTAATCAGTGCTCCCATTCTCGTACTGTTAAAATGATGAGGTGAATCTTACTTTGCTTAGAAACAGGAGGCTTGAAATAGAGATGGTGGAAATCAAACAATCAAACAACAACCCTGGCTGCTATAATTTCCTAAAGCTGCTGTATTTGATATGCCTTTAACTCAGTTAAGTATCTTGGCAAACCCCTAATTTGAAAACTGTAGAGGCTGAGCATCACACCCTGCTAGGCCTATCAACAGATGGAGGAATTGCTAGAGGCAAAACGTATATCTTCATGCTACTTTTTTTTTTTTTTTTCCCCTTTGTCATAATACTAATCATGCATTGAAATTATTAGTGAACTCAGGGACTGACAGATTATTTATTTGTAGCAGAGAGTGCCTCTGGACAAGCATGGGACTAACAGACACAGGTGGTAGGGGTTTGCCAGCTATGGTCTGACTTTTGGGGGAAATGTAAAAGCTGATAGTAAACAAGGAAATCAGGTTTGCAGCCTGTAGAGCAGAGAGTCAGGAAAAGAGAAAGGTGTTTGGGTTGCAGACATGCAGCACAAGGTACGACCCGAGATCTCCCCTGTCTCTTGGGTACAGATGAGAGCCACAAGCCTTGCATGCTGGATGTGAAGGATGAAGCATGGAAGTTGCAGGGACAGCAAGCACAGCCCATGCCCTGTTCGGAGGAGATGAAAGCCATTATCCTCATGTCATTATGCTTGTGGTGCCCTGACTGAGCCCTCCAAGCCTGGACCACTGTGGCAGCCCCTCTGCCTCGTGCTAGTGCACTTGGGAGGCCCTGAGTACACAGGGCTTGATTCAGGCTCTGGCAAAGCCCTAGCAAAAAGCCCATAACTTCAGTTGGAGGCTGCTTGCCTCTAGCACATGTATATTTGACAAATACACTGGAAGGAACTTAAATAAAAAAGCCCATGGATTTCCTCTTTACTTACCTTGTTAACCTTCTCTTCATTAATCATTAATATGGGAGCTCTTGGGCAATTCACAAACAAAGCTCTTTTGCAGGAGGCACATCTCAGGGTACTCTTTGCTGCAGTTGCCCTCTGTGTGCTGATATTGCTTTATTTTTAGAAACACTTCCAAAATCAGCTCTGGACTAAAACAGAATACAAGTACAGGTGAACCTTAATGTACAACACAGATGCAAAATGAAATTCAATCATGCAGAAAGTGCCAATGACTTATGAATAGGATAGGAAGTACATTTTGTCTAGTCCCAAGGCATTTTAAAATAACTGTTCAGCATCTTCTCACCTGAAATGTATCATCTTATTGATTTTGAACTGACTTTTGCAGATTAACTCCATCTGCCTATTTGGCTGTCATGCTTCGGAGTCCTCAACTGCCCAGAAAATGGTGCCACTGCCATTCCCAAAGATGTTTTTAATGTAACTGCTTTAAGGTGAACTAGAACAATAGCCCAGAATGAGAGCAGCTGAATAATAACACCAGCCAGCTGGGAATAATGAGCACACAGCTACAGCTGAGCTCTTCTGCTATGGGATAGAAAATCTGGGTCTTTTTAAGGATTAGCCATGTACATAACCAGCAGAAGATATTTTCAATCGGAACAAGATTTTGTCAATTTTCACTGTGCAATATGGTCAGACACGAAAGAAATGTCAGGTCACTTATTACACCAATTTATCTGCCCGCTAAACTGTTCCTTCACAGGCATTCTGGCAACATTCAAGACTTCCTAAGATATCTGTCAGACTGCCCCAAGATTTCCTTTTATCAAGTATATCATTCTTTGCAATAAAGAACAAGACCCATTGGGCAAAATACCAGGTCAGAAAAAGAGAAAGAAGTAAAATTCTGCAGACCTGGGAGCGAAATGAGAGCATCTCTCACTTTCAGACCTGGAACTGAAGTTCAGGATAGGTTCACTGATCACAGACTCAGGCAGAAAGGGCTTCTGGTTTGTGCATGTAGGAAGAAGTCTACTGAAGTGTGCATGGCAGAGAGAGCCTGGCTGCATGATTTTGCCATGCTTATGTTTAGTACAATCTTCAGTCATGACAAGTTTATGCAGAACAAGAACATTTCAAACATAGCAAGCTCTAATGCTATCCAAATACCTCGCTGTTCCACAGACACAATGGACAGAGTTCAAATATATCTTGGGGAAACATAAAGGCTTCAGCTTTGCACCATGATCCCCTCCGGAATGAGCAGCGTGTTCATCTGTGTGCTGCTGGGATACGCAGGGATTTTGTGGTCCTGAAAGTACCTCATGCCCAGAAAATCTTGCTTAGAGCTGTCCGAGTTTGGAAAATGCACTCAGGCACATTACCACTCAGGAAAACCCTGGAGCACAAAGTTTAACTGAAGAACATGGTTAAGGCATTTTTCCTGAATGAAAACCTGAAGGCTTTATTCCTTCACAATACAGGACAAGACAGAAATGATTTCAGCACCTGTCAAGACAAAGCAGGTGACTCTGAGGGCTTCAGCAGTGAAATCTCAAGCACAGACTCCACAACTCCAACTTGCCCGATAATTCTCTCATCTCTGTTGGAGACAATCCAGCTCTGCCCAGCAGCTCCTGTTGCTCAGCAAAACGGTCACAACAGCACACCAGCAATTCTGACATAATAAGAAGGACACGTTAATCTCACAGCTGGGCATAGCTGGTGGTGGCCAAAACTTTGCATGGGGGAACGAAAGGAGTGCTGCACCCTTATGGGTCATGCTGTTCAGGGCAGCCCAGGGTACCAGTCCCCCGAGGCGTGGTTTTGAGCACAATGTGGTTAATGAGGTGCAGAGATTAAAAGCATTGCATTTCTTTCATCAAAATTGTAGCTTTGCTTTTTTGGAACTTAATCACGGCAGGTTAGAAGGTCCAACACATTTTTAAAGAGATATAAAAATGTGGTAGTTTTTCTTAAAAAGAAAAAAAAAATCACATGGTAGCAATAACACTACCAGCGTTAATTCTAATGTGGAACAACGAGGGCTCTACTAAGCAGACATTGCTTCACCTAAAGTATTGAGCTAACTCCCATCAGGAGGCAGTTTTTCTGTCAATCATTTCTGTGTTCATGACAGCTTATGGCTTAGGTGCACCCATCTTGTATCATTTAACCAGATAGTATCTGTTTTGACATTCATGACTGAGATACTTGGCTTGTAATTGGGAATGAGTACAACAGAGCAGAACAGAGTGATTTCTTTTCCAAGGATGGTTGTTAGTGTGACGTGGCTGGTGCTTAACTTAGCTGCCTGATAGAAATCCTCCTGTTAATGTTGGAGAATAGAGGAACCAAAAACTTGGGCTTGACTGTAGCCTCCTTGGAGAAAAGAGACACATTGTGGGGATCCACAAGCAAGCTAACACTGACTGGTTGGCAGTGGTCTTGTCCATATGTGTGCATTGGGATCTCCATCAGCAGAATCCAGACATTTGCAGAGCCCTGGCACAACCTGTGGGCGATGTGGGGCAGGCAGGATGCCCTGTTTTATACCAGCCACTGCTGGATTGCTCCATAGCTCAAGCACACCAACATAAAAACTGATGCTGATCGTTAGATTATCACTTATGTCAGAACCAAGGTTGAAAAAGGAAAGATTTTATACTTGCATTTCAGAACAATACTATTACTTTTCATGAATACCTGTGATATAAGAAAACTGACAATACTATTAACAGCACAAACCAGGAAGAATTACGAGACTGGAAGAGGAGATTCAGTTCCTTGAGCCATTTGATGTAACCATTACTGTCAGGTGAGGGTCCTAATTAATACAGGTATCTCATTCTAATTGCATGGATCAGGCGGCTTTGTCTTTTCAATAATCTATAGAGCTGTACCTGGCATTAATCTTATTAATGGCATGATTACACTGCCTACAAATTAATTCCAGCATGAGATTATCTATGGGATGTGATTGTGTTCAGAGGGATTTCTTCCCTCTGAACTGTACGGATGGAAATCTCCCAAAGTTCTCCAGATTTTAGGATTTACACTCTCAGAGCTGGTCCCTGCTGTTGAGACTCTGAACGTAGATTTTGAATGTCCAGATGCAGCAGTCTTAGCCTTTCTCTTCTGCTCTTTAAAACAGTGCTTCTGCTCCTATCACACCTATCCAGTCTGCAATGGGCTCTCCTCTGTGTAACTCATGAACTAAGTTTAAGAAGTCCTTTTTGTTACATCTTCCATACTCATGAACCTGCAAGATGAACAAGAAAGCAGGCATTAGGGTGAAAACTCACTCAGAAGCATGCATTGCCTCTTAGCCTTGCTGCCAGCAGTGATCTTGGGCAGCATGCACAACAGCAAAGAGCTACAATGCTGCCACAGGCAGTGTTCACCCCTAAACCAAACCATAATCCATCCTTCCCTCTCTGGATGGAGGTAATCTGCCCAGCGAATGGGAAGCCCCTCTTATCCAAGGAAAAAAAAAAAAAAAAAAAGTATTATAATCTAACAGTCAAAAGACAATCCCCTGCCAAAAAATCCCATTTCCAGAAAGCCAGACATTACTATAGGCAGTGTGTGTCTTTTCCTCCTCACGTCTTTGGAGCATGAAAGTTAAATGCCTTATCATTTAGATTTCTATTAGAAACACATGCAAAAATTGAAGTGACAGCAATATGACAGTGCTAGGTTTCAGCCACCATTGACACTGATGTCTGAAGCTTGGCACTGTCAGGAAGTCTAATAAAAACAGAACTGAAGCGGTAAAAAAGAAACAATTCCTTGCTAAAGCTTCAATTTCTGCATGCCTCCTTGGCTTTGGTGCCATGAGTCGAAGCAAGCAGAGGTGGGACCTGCAGCATCCCCGCGGTGCTCAGACCCTGGTGCTTGAGGCAATTCATGCCTCTAGTTAACTAAAGGACACTGAGCCTGGCTGCATTAAAACCCTCAAAGCGAACCCATATATCTCCAAGCCATGAAGCAGGGGTGGACACCACCTGAGTAGGCACTTAATTTCACTGAAAGTCACTGCGCGCTCAAGACATGTATCGATTCCAGCACCGTGCTAGTACTTTATGAGTGATTTCTTTTGTAAGTGTCAGGTGAGGGACATGAATGGAGACCTAATTAAAGTGTATACAAAGTACATGCAGTAAATCTCTCTGGCAATGTCAACCTGCTTTAGAGCAGCCCAGGAGAGCAAACAAGACGGCATAAATGAAAGATAAAGAAATACTAATAGGCTGTGATGTTCCCAGAACAGCAGCTTAGCCACAAGAAGTGGCTGGGGATAATAAAGGAGAAAAAGTGCAGTTCCTGGGGCACGTTCCAGCCCTAAAACACAAAACATTTGGAATGAAATAACAACCCTGTGTTCCTCCCTTGTGTTGTAGCCACTATTTCGTAACTATTTAAAATTAATGCTATCTCTTCATCAATGATCCATCCAGGTAGATTTTTATACGGATGTGCCTATCAGGGCAGATGAAACAGATGTAAGTTCTCTCTGCCTGCAGCCTCGGCTAGTTGGAAATTCTGGTTTGGAAGTTATACACAGCTGCTTTCTGCTTTTGGGAAATACCATGGCCAAGGTAATAAATACTGGTGGAAATAAATACCGTGGTACGTTGGCTTGGGCATAGCACTGCACTAACTTATCTCTACAGCTTTTTGGACTGGAGCTGGCTTATGTGTCTGCACAAAGAAGGCAAGGTCAAGATATTAAGTGCCTGACTCCCCAAGGTGTCTGTCCAGTTCTGAACATCTGTGGGTCTCAGGTGGATGCTTTCCTTAGCTCCTCCTGAGAAAGGGACTCAGGAATTTTTCAATGTCATCATTTCTCTTTTATTTAGAAGATTGGTCCAGATTCTGCACCATAGTCCCTCTAAATTCCTGCAGTGGTCCTTGGACAAGGAGAAAGCAATTCCCAACCTTCTATCTTGGCTAGGTGGCCTGGGATCTATTTAAATTTTATTCATCCATTCTCTTCATTAAGTCTGCACTGGGATGAAAGTCTTCTCTGTTAACCTCTGGGTTCCCTTACACTGTGCCTGTGCCCCTCCTGGATAGTGCGATGGAGCGGTGCACACTAAGAAAATCTGCTCGTTTGTGAAGCCAGTCATTAATAAGAAGCAAGATGGCTTTACCATGGGGATGCCAGCGTTACTTTGCTGACAATGTCCTTTATGATCCTGGAGAGATTTTAATGGATTGAACAGGTTGATGTTGTCATTTTCAATTTGCTGAACCATCTGACAGTGTTCCCAACAATTAGCACATACAAAATATGGAAATATGTTACCTTTTACATTAAAAAAAAAAAAAAAAGAATATGGGAATCTGCCTAGTCTCTAGATTTGTATAATAACTTGTTATTCTGAAGTGTTTGCTTTGACTTTAAATAGATTTTGGTACAGCAGAGTCACCCTAACCTTGGGATAAATTTAGCTGTTGCCTGAGTCAGTGCAGGGTTTGGGATCATTAAAAGCCAATCAGGAATTGGTGTGTGGCACCTGCGGTCGGGGGTGCAGGACGTGGCTCCGGGCAGTGCTGGCAGACACAAGGGCATGAGGTACATGGGGCCCTTGATGCCTAGACCCCCATGCACTGTGCTTGTGGTGTCGCCTCCTCATTCTCGGTGAGCCCCAGCTCACTGGTACGCAGCGAAGTGCAGCAAAAAGACCTGCCCAAGGTCATGGACAAAGAGGAAAACCGGGAAAAATTAACACCCACAGAGCAGGAGGTGCTGTGAGAGAGGTCATTCAGGCTGGCTTTCTGGGACCAAAAGTTTGCTTTTTTTTGTGGAGTGGTCAGGAGACCACGAAACACAGCTGTCAGCTAAGCAGAGACTGAAAGGAACATCTCATGTCAAACCCGTGGAGGCAGCAGACATATATGTGTTTAATGCAATAGCAGCCGCAGTCATTCTGTAAGACTCCATGTCTTACATTGAAAGAAAATACATCTCTTGGCTCCTGACAGTCACTGTCACATGGGGTGACCTTATCTGCGAGCAGGGGGGCTCAGGGGACACTCTGGCTCCTGGCCAGCAGTGGTTTCACATGGGGCTTATAGGCAGGAGGATCCGCTTACAAGAGGTGGGCTTCAGCCCCAAGTTTGTCCTTCTCATCCCTAGTGAGCATCCCACACTGACATACATTGGGATCCACCTGTCCTTCTGGGCATGCTTGGCTGTTTTTTTTT
>VXAV01008658.1:12301-23232 GCA_013399715.1 Alectura lathami
TTTCTTGTCTTTAGCATGACTTTAAATTGTTTTGAGATCTTTCCATCAACCTCAGGTGAAGGCTCACTTCTATCCATTTCATGCTCATCGCAAATGTCCTGTATATATCAGCTATTAAGTAGGAGATCCGTTATAACACTTTTAAGGATTTAAATTACCAATACAGAAGACTAGTTGAAACATGGTCTATTACAAATAGGTTTAAAAAGAAAAAAGTCCATTAAGAAATTCATATTGAAAATGTTCCTTTAATCTTAGAACTTTGGGCTTTAGATAACTCATTTAAGACTTTCAGATGCTGTGCGTATAAATACTTGTTTTTGATATCCAAAAGAACTTTCTTTTGTGTTCCCTGAGGCATTAGAAAAACAAGTAGATGAGTTGCATTTAAATAGATGAATCCTGTGTTGTTATTGTTGTTTTTCTTCTAAACTTCTTTCACTATTTCCAAAATGAATTTTCTGGCTTCACAGATTTCTAGTTAGCACTAAAATTGATAAAAAAAAAGATTAGCAGCTCTGATCAAAAGAAGTATCTTTGTCAAAATTGATAAGGCAATATCATTTGTCCTGCACCTTGTGAGCTATATCCTTCCCCAAGCCTGGCTTTCAAGTTAGAGCCTGATACTAAGAAACTTCTGGTGTTTTGGTTCAGCTTCAAGGTTGAATTCATATTGTTCACACATAAGTGTATTTAAAGAAAGACATAAATTCCCCTGTGACTTTCTGGGTTGTTGATGCCTCTCAAGCTGCAATATGGTTGCAATTACACAGTGGAGAATTTCTTGCATAGGGGAACTCCGACAAATGCAGTATTTGTCAGACACATTTGCTTTGGCCCAGTGTCTGGGGATGGGAAGGGTGTCTGCAGCATCTTAATACTAGGCTAAGCCATTTTTTTCAATCACAGGGTCTGATCAACTCCCTTTGAAAACAAGGAGTCCCTATTAATAATAACATAAACAATACATGTGGCTCTCAATAACTTTCCTTATCTTGAGATATATCCAGTCTCACAAAGTCATGAACTTCCAAGATAAGAATAATAGCTATGGTAATAATGAATACATAGTAATAACATTGTTTAGAAAATGTTATTTTTAAAGGAAAAAAGGCCTTCTGAAACTATAACATTTACAACATTTTGTATTATTAATACTGATTCTTTTGCTTACATTTGCGTATTTGACCTTAAAAAACACTCCTTATCTCTGTGATTCTCACTATGAGGCCATAATTTTCAAATGTAAATAGTATTCATATTGAATATAAAATAAATGTCTAAAGGAGATGCTTAAAAGACGAACTGTAGTTACATTTGTCCTTGAATTCCTTGTTGTTGAAGCTAGGTGAAAAAGAAAAAAAAAGTGTAAATATGCACACAATTGTAATTACTAGCATCACTGAGAATACCATTTGCTTTTTTCTTGTTGGTTAAGAACATTTTTATTTATTTTGTTTGCTTTTCTTAACAAAGAAAAGCATTTCCTCAGTCATAAAATATAAGTGGGAGTACTTCTTTAGAAAACACAATGATTACGCTAAAAATGCAAATATTTCTATGTGGAATTATTTCTGATTAATAATAATTTACATAACTCAATTTTTGTGGGGTATTGTGTCTGTGTGGTTCTTTGCTTTGTTTTGTTTTGTTTTCATAGAGTTATTCTCTCTATACTTTGGACTCATGCCTTTTTTTTTTTTTTAATTACTTTGTTTTAAGTTTGTACATCATTCCTTTGTGTTCAGAACATAGAACACTAAGGAATACATTTTTGATACCTTTGATTTTTGTCTCCATAGGGAGCTGTGTGGTGAGAAACAAATCTGCTTGTAATATATATTTTTGTACCATTTACTAAGCTAGGTTTGCAATAGTTTGGAGATAAAATTCAGATGAACCAACCACTCTGCAGGGAGTAGTTGCTATAGTCATTCAGGGATATTTTAGTTGGCTACCAGGCCTGGTACAATTTCTGTTAAATGTCGCAGTGCAGGGGTGTGCAGAAAACTGCATATAGTAGCTGTCAGCTGTCTCTGGTTCGTGTCAGGTAGAACAGAAATCTCAGCTGAAAACAGGTTTTTCTCATTTAAGTAACATCTTAACACATTAGAGAGAGTGCTCTTTCAACAGAGGAAACCTAAGGCGCCCTTGTACTGTCTGCATAAGGCAGTCCAACCTGTTTGCTTCCTCTCAGCCTGCTTGCAAGCTAACACTTAAGAGACTGATATAAAAGTCCTGCTCAAAGTGATCTGTCTTCCCTGGAGGAGATGTGGGATTTCACATAACTACACACTATGTCTTTGATAGAGGGAGGATCTTACACAGGCTGCTAACACATAGGTTAATTTTACCTCCACTGAGCAACAGGGTGGATGAAATAGCTTAAAAGTTATTTTCCCCTTGAGCTGGTGACAAGGGAATCATGCTGGCATGAAAAAGGAAACAGCAAGGGAAGAGAAACAACCTGGAGTGATGCGACAGTAATAACATGGAGGGAATTAACAGTGAGAAATGACACCATTTGATTTCTTGCTAAAAAAAAAAATGAAAAAATGAAAAGGAGAAAGAATAGAAATGCACAAAATAAGAATAAAAGCTCTCATAGTTTGGCTTAAGTCTGGCTCACTGAAAGAATGCAAAGTTGTGAGAATTTGTCTGTGAATCACACTGCCGCCTCCATGGCTAGAATAGGACACTGCAGTGGATACAGTCCTGCTCTATACCCTATTCTGAATGACAACCTAGTTTAAAATGGGTGGCATGGTATGCACATACATAATGCTCCTAGAATCCAGACACTAGCTAATGGTTTACTACTGGAAGGCTTTTCATAAGCAATTTGCTTCCCAGCATTTTGTTTTGTCACGGTGGCATTTTTAATCCAATTTATGAAGTTAAACGTTAGTTCTCTTCAGCTCTGCTGTCCTGTTTGACAGCCTAGAAGGTAATGTCACCAGTTCAACCACTTGGCTTTTGGGTACATATCCAACCACAGTTTTAAGCAGGACTGCAGCTATGGGATACATTGCTTCCTATTTGTCCAGACTACTGAAAAAGAATACTCTTTTAGAAGCAGACTCCATCTTATCTCAATGATCAAACCCAAAATATAATTAAAAGTCAGGTTGTCTCTTCTGTTATTACATGATTTGCATCAGTAGGCATTTACTTAAAGCACGAGTCTGCTTTCTAACTGTAAAATGGTATCTTTACATCACTTCATTTTTGGCATGCTCAGATAGAAATATACAAGTATGTCCTCAGTTGAGACATTTATACCCACTTTAAGAACTAGCTCCACTTGGACCTGTGCAAAAGGTCCTTATTGTAAAGAAAAATGTGATATATTCCTTCAGATATTGAAATAGAAAAATATATTGCTTTTGAATTATTTATTTTATAGTCTCACAGTTTTATATAAAGAAAATTCAAAAATACCCTCTCTTTTATCAAAAACATTACACTTTGTTTGTTTGTATTCTCCTATCAACTATGCAGTTTACTTATTTGTGAGCACCAATCTACAATAGATGAAAATCTGTACAAAATTGGTTACATGCCACACGCATTTCCAGAAGAAAAAATGTAAGTTGTTTACTGATGTTGTATAAGCTGGGCACATACAATGACAACTACCATAAATACAAGTAGGAAAATTTTAATTAACTTATGTAGCATGTAGGTACATAGTAATTACACAGTGAAAACCTTCCTTACCTTCTTTTAGAATAAAGATACTAGAATTAAGGTAGCAATAAGAAATAATAACAATAATAAACCTAAAACTGATTACAGTTATATTATCAACTGAATCAGATCTCTCAGATTTGAGAGGTTTTTGTTTTGTAACATTAATGGTCTTGAACTGCATTGAATGAACCTTAGGATTAAGTTTTAATAACTAATTCTGAAAGCTTGTTCCTCATTCATTCTCTTACCCTTTTTCTTCCACTGTATTGACACTCATCCTCTGTTAAGATTAAAACCCAAGCAACGAGGTCTAACAGTGTAAAAGAATCAATAATTACAATGGGTGCCCTCATAAGAATTCTGTTTCCAATGTTGAAAATAATACATCTGGTAAATGTAAGAACTGTAAAAAACTAGAAGTGGTCTTCACAAGTATAAATCCCTATTCAACACCTCTTAGTGAGAAATTTCAAGTCTGTAAGCTGAGAGTTGCTAAGGTGTTTCAACTCCTTTAGTAGTTCAGAATGCTCACCTGATAATAGATCGCTGTTCAGGGGGAAATGTTCTTTCAAGTGTACACTTGCAACACTGAGACATGGTGTACCACTGGCATACTTTTCTAGGAATACAAACTCCTGACACTCTCCTCAATTTCTGAGCCTTTTCCTCATGCAGACTGATGCTTAATTTGCAGCCTGCTGGCTTCATTCAGTAGACTGGCATGCTGGCTGCTGTATAACGGAGGTCATCCCCTACAATCTGGCCCAGTTTTACTAACATTCAACGCACAACATTTAAATTCAGTCCTTTCAGCAATGCAGTTCCTCTTAAAGGATGCACAAAGTGCTTTACTTAATGAGGATTTATAATAACCCTTTTGGAATACTGGTCTCTGTCTAAGTTTTCCACAGTATGCTCAGTATCACCATAAGTTGTTTCATTCTAGAATTAGTGTAAACCCACATAAGGAAATAATAGTTATTTTTTGAAAAATAGCTGCTGTGCATTTGCAGCTAGTGTTTAAAGAAAAATTAGAGGGGGATATGAAGCCAATGGATATCTTTGTATAACATATGTGCATTTTTGTTTGAGATCTGACAACTAACTAGCTGTCTAAGAGAAGCCAATACTATTCTGTAGTCAGTAACTGTTGAAAAAGAGCCATTATGTTCTATCATGCGAAAAATTTGTGTACTTAAGGACAGTTTCCAAGGCAGCTTTCACACACAAGTCATTAGCCATCAAGTCCCCAGCCATGGATTTCCATGATAGAATGTAACAGTTCTGAAGAAGCCGTTATGCTCTACTGGGCCAATAATTTGCATTTTATGTAGGGCCTAAATATGTATTTCTCTGACAAATTGGAACTGTTATGGTTTACTAGGTCAATAATGTATTTTGTAAATACTCCCCAAATAAGCATTTACATAATTTGTACATTTAAAAGTCTGTAATTGAGTATCTACACAACAGACCATAATGTCTCCTTTAGAATTAGCATGATCTAATTTTATGTTGCTTAAAAAAGGAAAAGAGTTTCAAAAGAGTGAATTATAATATGAATGAATGCTACAGATATTAAAATTTTGAAAATCTGAATTCAGTTCAAACTGGTGTTCTACAAGTTTCTTTTCTGATTTACTGCACTGTAATAATGCAGCATAATTCACTGTTGTTTTTTTTTTCTTGTTGTTGCATGGAAAACACATTGTTTGGTAGGCAAAGGTCAAAACAACACTTTAAGAAAATATTTTTGACCTGCAGACCAATTTCTATGGTCACCATTCATATTCATTACCACATGCTCAATGAAAAGGATGATTTAAGATAGTTCTAAGAGCAAGTAGCCAGCAGAGCACTCATCATAGAATCAGAGAATCAAAGAATCATTAAGGTTGGAAAAGATCTCTAGGATTATCTAGTCCAGCTGTCAATCTACCACCACCATGCCCCCCAAACCCCAAGTGCCAGATCTACTTGATTCTTATGCCTGAGTAGATCTCACCAGACTTTTACCTTTCTGAGAATTGAGCTCCTAATCCATGTTATAGCTATCTAAAATACCCCTACAGTCAGTAGAGCGAGTACAGTGTTAAGATAGTTCACACTACCTGTCTTAGTCTGCTCCTTTAAAAAAATTATTCCCAGGTGACATACATCACAATCTCTCATTAGCTTTAGAAGGAACCCAACCGGTAGCTTACAATAGAGACCTACCCTTCAGCTGGCTAGAGTCAGATGGGATTAAACCTGTCCATATAGAAACCTGTTAAGTGGTTCTATGTCTTAGTCTGTTATGCTTTAATTCAAGAAGCAAACACTTAGACAACTGGCGCAGCAAATTTCAAAATTTATTCATATAGTATGGCTGACAAAAACCTTATGGCCAAATTGCAAGTAGCAACTCTGCCATACTACTGTTTTTCTTTATTTTAATCAAAAGCCATATGCATAATGTTATTTGCCATACTTTCTGCAACTTTTTATTTGAATTGCATAGCTTTGTTGCATACTGGAGAAAAAATTAAAAAAATAAAGCATATTTAGTATTATATTCAATTCAAAGTTTGCAGTAGTCTCAAAAGTAATTGCTATTTCAAATTGTCACATTCTCCCTTCAAACATTTGCATATAGTTCAGTAAGAACATTCAAGATGTGAGCTGTTACAGGTTAGTGACAAGTGTCATGTGGGCTTTTTGCATTTAAAAACTTGTGCAACAAAAAGAGCTTTAATTAAAATTCAAGTGAAGGAAGTATAAAATTCAAAATGAATAGTCGTTGTAAGTCAGGTAAACAATTCAGCATTGGATTTTTAGCTGATGTATGAGCAATGCAGCTTCAAAATAAGTTCATGCTATTAATAATGGCCATGAAAGATAAACTAATTATCCATGAGGAAGGTCAGCACAGGCTCTAAAGAAGTCTTCAATATAGGATTAAGTAAATTTTAAATAAGATATAAATCTTGTTTGGGTTTTTTTATGGAGGGGAACTTTACCCTCAAAGCTGCTTGGAAAATGAAGACATAAAGGAATGAAGCTGAGTCCAGGCTGTTCATACTACCAGTGAATATTTGAGCAATAGAATTTATTTCCATGTTTTTCCATTCACTTTCTCCATATTGCTCAAACACATTGGGACAAACTCTTCCCATCTCTGATGCCAATGTTTCAGTGAGTAAAAAGGATGAAGACAGAATCAAAGAATCACATAATTGCAGGGGTTGGAATGGACCTCTGCAGATCATCTAGTCCAATGCCCTGCTAAAGCAGGTTCCCTAGGAAGGCAACCAGGTGGATTTTGAATATCTCCAGAGAAGGAGACTCCAGTCTGGGCAGCCTGTGCTAGTGCTCTCAAAGTAAAGAGCTTCCTCCTCATGTTTGTTTGGAACTTCCTGTGTTCCAGCTTGTGCCCATTGCCACTTGTCCTGTCACTGGGCACCACTGAAAAGAGTCTGACCCCATGTTCTTGGCACCTGCTGTTCAGATATTTGCAAGTATTGATAAGATCCTCCCTAGGTCTTCTCTTCTCCAGACTAAAAAGAAATATTTCAGTCATTTCTAGATGAAGAAATGGAAAACAGGTTCATAAACCCGTACTTATTGTCCATTCTACTCATCAAAAAGATTTCTTCATTAAACTATTCTCAATCCACAATTAGAACTATGCAATGAAAAATTGCATTAGGACACACTGAATAAACAAAGCTCAAAGCAGCATTTCATACATTTTAGCTAACTTTTTTCCTATATTGGCAGAAAGGAACCCAGCCATGTTTCACACAACTGTCCAATTAGAACTTCCCGAGAGTGATTATCAGTTCTGAAATATAGAAAAGAGGTTAATGCTGAGCATGGCAGAACTGTCATCAATGATAATAGATATGGACAGCTCCATCACTCTTGCAGAGAGAGGTGATTTTTTGTTCCCTCAGATTTTCAAGGGGTATGTGCAGTGATGCGTCTATGTGCTACAATTTCACCGACTATCTTAAATAGCATATCTATGTGCTTGAAAAGCTTGGAAAGAAAGTTAAAACTCAGATTAACAAATAGTGATGTTAAATTACAGACAACTGACTGCAAATCAATCCAGTTAGAGAAGTTGCACTTGCAGAAAACGCAAAAATGCACAATTCTGTATTGCTCATACAGATTCCCATCTTAGCAGCTGACTTGTGACAAAGCACTACTTCTTTTCTCTTTGGACAAATAGTGGAACTGTGTAGTATGTTTTGCATGTAAACTGAAAATGTTGGCCTGAAATGAAACGAAATAAAACAAAATAAAGATCAACATTCTGTCAGGTTTTGATTTTTTTTTTTAATTAAAAAAACTGTTTTGGCTTGTTTTGAGGATAGTGAAGAGTTTCTCAGAAATCTGTCCTTTAAAGGACAGAATTATTCAATTCTGCACTTGTGCAGATGGAAGTTTGAAGCACAGAAAATTTCAATTTCTAGCCCATCAACCTCTGTCTTCTCACTTACACTTTGTCTTACTGAAGAAATCTTCTCTAAATGTTTATTTCCCAAGGGAATATGAACTATTCCACTTCAGAGATAAATTGTCATCTCTCTTGCTTTTTCTCCCACCAACTAGCACTTTCACTGACAACTGTTTTCTCCATGTTGTAGTAGCTGGATCATCTGTCATAACATTAAATGTTATAATAATGATGAAAAAGCCTTACTCCTTCCTTCAAGTGAAAATCCTTCTCTCTACTGAAACCCACTTGTTTAAAATGTTCAGGAAACGTGTAGATGTGGCACTTAGGGACACGATTTAGTGGGCATAGTGTTGTTCAGTTGACAGTTGGACTAGATGATCTTAGAGGTCTTTTCCAACCTTTATGATTCTATGATTCTATGAAAATATACAAATCAAAGAGATTAATCTAAAATAAATACATTTGGAAACTTGGCAAAGTCTTTGCAAGTCTTGAATATTGACATGAATATTGAATACATGCTGTAGAACAAAAAGTTAATGTCATCCAAATGCCAGTAAGAAAGGCAGCCAAATTATGGAGTAAATCCTAATTTGAAGAGGTAAAGAATTACTGTATAAATCATTGAAATACCCCATAAAACATTGCATTGTTAAGTAGCTTTTCTTGATCTAACCAAAGGCAATGGTAAAGTTCACATTAACTTAAAAGAGATCTATCTGGAAATGTTTGCCTTTTTTACTTTGCCATTTCTCTTGCAGTACAGATCCTCTCTATTTTAAAAGAGAACAAAAACAGAGACATCAAGAAATAAACACATCTTAGTTCTCTCAGAATAATTGTATAATATGACAAAAAAAGTGCAAAAAACAAGAGAGTGAATTTTAAGGAAAATCAGTGATCACCAAGTTTTATTACTTTTTATGTCTGACCTGTATTTTTACAAATAAGATTCTTCAGAAAAAGTACCATGGGAAGACAAGTTGACACCAAGCTGAGCGGTGCAGGTGATACCCCTGAAGGAAGGGATGCCATCCAGAGGGACCTGGACAGGCTGGGAAAGTGGGCCCACAAGAACATGATGAGGCTCAACAAGGCCAAGTGCAAGGTGTTCCACTTGGGTCGGGGCAATCCCAGGTATGTGTACAGACTGGGAGAAGAACTCCTTGAGAGCAGCCCTGCAGAGAAGGACTTGGGCATTGTGATCGATGAAGAGCTGGCCATGAGCCGGCAGTGCGCTCTTGCAGCCAGGAAGGCCAATGGCATCCTGGGCTGCATCAAGAGAGGGGTGGCCAGCAGGGAGAGGGAGGTGATCGTCCCCCTCTACTCTGCCCTTGGAAGGCCTCACCTGGAGTACTGTGTCCAGGCCTGGGGCCCCCAGTACAGAGGGGATGTGGAGCTGTTGGAGCGGGTCCAGAGGAGGGCCACCAAAATGATCAGAGGGCTGGAGCACCTCTCCTGTGAGGAAAGGTTGAGGGAGTTGGGACTGTTTAGCTTGGAAAAGAGAAGGCTCCGGGGAGACCTCATTGTGGCCTTCCAATACTTGAAAGGAGCTTACAGGCAGGAGGGGGACCGACTCTTTACACGTGTGGATAATGGTAGGACAAGGGGGAATGGGCTAAAACTGAAAGAGGGGAGGTTGAGGTTGGACATCAGGAAGAAATTCTTCCCTGAGGGAGTGGTGAGGCGCTGGCACAGGCTGCCCAGAGAAGCTGTGGCTGCCCCATCCCTGGCTGTGTTCAAGGCCAGGCTGGATGGGTTCCTGGGCAGTTTGATCTAGTGAGTTAGTGGTTGGCAGCCCTGTCCACGGCCGGGGGTTTGGAACTAGATGATCTCTGAGGTCCCTTCCAACCCAAGCCATTCTATGATTCTATAATTCTATGTATTAGTAAATGCTATCAATACAAAGAAAAGTAGTCAAAACTTTAGTACTAGTATGCTTCCCAAAATGCCTAAAGGAGAAGAACAAATAAATGAACCTTTTCCTTTAACTAAAATTCAAATGACCGGTAAAGCTGGTGGGGGGTTGGGGAATAAGACAAAAAACAACAAAACTTGTTTTGGCACTTCTCATGTATATCTTTCAGCACTGAACTCTCTATAGTCCCACACAGCTTTTCCCAGACATTCCTATGCTGTTTTTCACTGCCTGATGCAGTAAAATAATTTTTATTAAATAAAAGACTGCATAATCAAAATGCTTCTAATATCTCTGTCCATGGGGCTTTATGGAGGTGTACTTTAGGTAGAGAAACATCCATTACTTGCAAATAATTGTACCAAACACAACAATTTATTACTCAACAAAAATTAATACAGTTTCTGAAGTCTCAACCTCTATGGAGCAGTAATCTGAACAGTTTTAGATTGCTCCACAAAGGTTTGTAATCACTTATAATCAACTCTCATTCCTTTAGTGCCTAAGCTGCATTAATCTCGGAAATTTACATGCAGCTAGATCAAAAAAAAAAAAAAAAAAAAACACCACTACCAACAACAACAAAAAATATATTAATAACTTCAGATTACTATATTCTTTTTCACAAGAACAGTGCATGGGGACAAGTAGTTGGGGATTGATGGCAGAATTGTGAATGGAAGTAATCAAGTGGACAGTTACCTAGATTTCTGCATATCTGTTTTAAATACATTGCTAGCATAGAGTTTAACGCTGGAAGCTGTTTTCAAGGTTGGAGACCCTACATTCTATCCATACAGTTTGATATATCTACTCTTTCACTTCTACTATTCTGAGCGGTGCAGTGGATACCCCTGAAGGAAGGGATGCCAT
>VXAV01008659.1:7020-20367 GCA_013399715.1 Alectura lathami
TTCACCTGGAAGGTACCTTTAGAGGTCATCTAGTCCAACTCCTCTGCAATGATAGGGACATCTACAGCTAGATCAGATTGCTCAGAGCCCTGTCCAGCCTGACCTTGAAGGTCTCCGGGGATAGGGAAATACGCTGAAAACCCTGTGGTGGTGACAGCAATCCAGAACATCTTGTGTTGAACTGTCTGCAAGCATAGGACATTCTTCACAGGGCAGATTTTGATCTGCTTTCAAAAGTGAAGAGGTCAGTCTGTTAAAAAACTAGAGAAGTATTTTATCTTTCCCCTAGTAAGAAAGCCACAGAGTACTGTACACCATCTGTGACAATTGTTTTTATTAAGTCACAGAGACTTGTTGACCAGAAATTCATCTAACACATTTAAAATTCACTCTTTTATAAATTTCAGGTAAGAAGATGAACAAAGGATAAAAACAAGTGGTCACTATTTTAAATAGATTCAAATCTACCCCACGGATTTAAATATCATTTTGCTGCAGCTATGTTGATTCCTCACCAAGCACTTAGAAAATCTCTTACTTCTCAGTTTCTGGAGGCTTTCAGCACTGTCATGAAAGCTCCAAAACAAGGAGTTCTATATGTACTTCGTAAAAACTTGTTTGGCAAGTATCTTTCCGTAGCAGGAAATAACTGTTAGCTGATAGCAGATAATCAAAATGCTTAGTGTTCTGGTCACATAAATTACAATGGTATTCATCAGGTAGGAGAAAAAGAACTTATTTGTGTTAGTAACTATACCAGAAACAGTTGGTACTGTAAAGTCTGAAGGAGCGTACACTGTGCACATAGCTTTTATTTTCCTGGAAAAGGTACAATCAGATAAAATATATTCATTGGCTTTAAATCTCAGAGAAAGCTTTCCAAGACAGTCATTGTAAATCTATCATTCAGTGTTGCCTGTTATATTTCACTGAGCCTTTGATTTTCATTTCTATATACAGCTTCAGGTGGAGACATTTTGGCTAGCATTAATGTGATAACATTAATAGCCTCCTTGCACCATTTTTTGACTTCCTAACAAAGTAATTTATTACTTAAGTACAGGAAGTTAAAACATGGAGAACAAACTTGTAGGTTACAATCCATTAAAGCTGTGTACATGTGTTTGGATTTCTCAAATCATGGGCTGAATATCCAAAGAAAGAAAAAAGACAACAGCCTAGCTGGTTGGAACAAGAGAACTTCTATCATTAGAATGAGTTTGAAATCCCCAGTACTGACATCACAAATCACTGCTCTCTTCATGCATTTCGATGTAATAAGTAATGAAGAGGCTATAGCGGGAGGATAAACCAGGAAGGAGCCTGCCTGACTGACACTCATAGTAATAAAATGAATAATAATAATGCATGGAATGTATTGACAGATTCATGTGATATTCAGTGCCCTGTATGCTACCTTCAGTATAAAAGTGGGCCAAAGGCTATGAGGTTCAGAGTATTAGTAGCCAAGCATTTGTGTCCTGTGCTGTTGATGTAACTTTTGAGCTGCCTCCATGGCTTTGAGCAAGCTTTGACAGATGTAAGACACATCTGTACACAGAAGTGCTGCTGCTGAGCTTCGACGTTTTTCTATAACTGATTCTGCCAGCTTAAAAGAAACAATAATACATATATATATATTTTTTAAAAGAAGTTGCAAACTAGTCTGTAAACATACTAACATCCTTGCCAGGGTTACATCTCCAAATTTTACATGAGAAAGACATACTCCTTGCAGGGTGAGTTGTCATGTTTTGCAATTGCTAATTCACGACTCTCCTGGGCAAGTTGTGGTAACTCTCACATCCCATATTTGCCTAATTTAGTGTTTCTGACTTAAGGAAATCTTCGGTTCTACTTCCTGCAGAAGTTCTGTCTGAGAAAAGAGGTCTGAATGGGTCCTAGCAGAAAACAAAAATTAATAAGGTAAATCCCACTCTGATGGAAAGTCTACGTTACTTCTACACTAAAACTGAACCAGCTGAAAACTACATTAGAGTGTACTACACTTGAGCGGGTTTCATGTACAAACTTGAGAAGCTGCCTTACTGTGCTCAGAAAAATGTTTTGAGATGTCTAAAAGGGGGCTATAAGAAGGAAGGGGACTGACTCGTTAGCAGGGCCTGTTTTGATAGGACTAGGGAAAATGGTTTCAAATTGAGAGAGGGGAGATTTAGCCTGGATATAAGGAAAAGGTTTTTTAAAACTGTGGTGGATTAACCCACAATATCTCCCAACAGTCACTCGCTCACCCCCCCAAAGGCTGCAGAGAACCGGGCCTGCAGGCGTGTTGCCAGTGACTGGTATCAGTGGGATGGAGGAGGGAAATGAGGAAGGAAGGTAGAACTGGAGAGTTAAGATAAAAACTATTTTACTAAAATAGCTAAGGAACAAGAGATAATAAAAAAGTAAAGAGGATATAAAGGTGATAATACTGATAACTGGAAAACAGTGACTTATGAGAAAGGCAATTTCTCACCCACACACAAGCCCAACCCAGAAGGGGAAAAAGAGACGCTCAAGCTGTTGCCTCCCCCTCTCACTGGAAAGGAAGGGGAGGGCCATGAGATGATGTATATTATATAGAATACCTCGTTGGTCAAGTTAAGTTAGATGTCCTAACTTCGTTCCCCACACAACTTCCTAATCCTTTCTCTTCTAGCATTCGCAGATTTGACTATGCTGGAAACCATGACAACAATAAGGGTGGTGAAGCACTGGCACAGGTTGCCCAGAGAGGTGGTGGATGCCCTCTCCCTGGAGTCCTTCAAGGTCAGGCTGGACAGGGCTCTGAGCAACCTGATCCAGCTGTAGGTGTCCCTGTGCACTGCAGGGGAGTTGGACTAGATGGCCTTTAAAGGTCCCTTCCAACTCAAATGGTTCTATGTCAACTTTATGGAATAACAGAATTACGTGAAATTGTGGCTGGAACACAAAAGCAGATAAGAATACCCTTGAACACGACTAACCTCTCAAGTAGTTATTCATTCCAAACAATCCCAGTTGGTTTTATTGCTACAGAACTACTGTAAAATTAAGTCTTTAATTAGGGAAAAAATCCAACTAGACAATGGGTTTTGCATGTCAAGAAGTTTAAATATTCTGATGTTGATCTTGGTCTCTAAATGAAGAAGTCTTCAGCACATTTATATCTAAAAGAGAAAATAATAATGGAACTGCCAAATCTTAAGTTCATTTATAGTTAGTCAACAGTTTTTAAAGCTCATTTCTACTAGCACATATATTAAAAAGTTCAAAATAAATCCCAGGATAATTAATTATATTCTAATTAACTTAATTCTGCCTTTTCAGGAGAGTTAAATTTAGATAAAATGTATGGATTTGTTTTTAATTATAAGATTGAAGTCAGTTTTTGTCAATTCTTTTCAACTGAAAAAGTTTAAACAAAGAATTTCAGTGAAATATTCACTATTACACCATTATACCTCTGCAGGTTACAAGCAGACAAACATAGCCTCTGGCAAAAGAAAAAAAAAAAAAAAAAACACCACTTAAAATCTGCAAAGTCACATATCAAATTCAACAGGGGTGTCCAAGGTGTCCTCCTCAGTGAATTGTTCCTGTAGCAGCCTCTAACTGCAGCCAACTTGCACAGGTTGCAACACCATGCAGCGGCTTATTTTACTTTATTTTGAATGAAAATACAACACCGTCTCAAACTCCCTGACTCTCAGTGATCACTTGTGGACTAAGGTTAAGGCTATCTGGTCCACTGATAACTACCAAGGGCTTAAAAATGGAGAGGAAATTATTCCCTACAGCTTGTGTTACCATTAACTCTGTCTAAGGATAAGAGTAAGATGGCAACTCTGAGGCAAAACAAAGGGATATAAGATGGATCATGCAGAGGAAAAAGCCCTGGATAAAAGACAAAAGACAGGCTACAGTTTGTATTTTGTTGTCATTTAAATCAACTTCTCTGAGTAAAAGTCTGAGTCTTTCACTAGGACACTAGTATACAGTAGAAGCAAATTCAAAAGGAGTTCGTACTAGATCCCAAGAACAGTGTTTTATATGACTGGAGATTAGACAAGAAAAGCTTTAAAATCCTTTTCTATTAAAATGGAGTGCCTACTGCTCTGTTGCAGAGCCTCTGATTTCCACATCTACAGTTACAGCTGGTTGTGAGGGAAAGGGGGAAGAAATGTTTAGATTTGTTTGTTGTTGTTTTTCCCCCTAAATGCTTTCTTTGAATAATATAACTATTCAAAAGAAAACATGCTTGTTACAATTATTTATTTATCAGTGAGGACTGTCAGGTTCAGAGAGGAGAGAGAGCCCCCAGAACTGGCCCAGCACAAGAAAAGATGCCCAAGTAGGCACCAGGCCCTGGCAAAAGGAGCACCGTGGCCACCGTGCTGCTGGGAGACAGAACTGATATTAATCCAAACTGTATGAGGCAAACTTACAAGTGTTTGTTTCCATTTCAGAATGGACAAAACCAAAAACTTAGACTTTGAAAAAAAAAAAAAAAAGCACAAAATGGAGTTTTTTTGCCCACATATTCACTCAGGTTTAACTTTCTATTCTCCCCTGCTTTTCCAGTACCTTTACCAAAAAGCAACCATTTCGTTCTTACAGATCTGGACTGAACTGGATTGTCTGTCCACTCAATCTTTTTCAATGGCTTTACTTTCAACTCTTCACATTGTCTTCCTAAATTTAAAATACATCTTTATTATGAGAAAAAGTAAAGAAAGTGTATCACAGCTCAGGCAACAGATCTGAACTCCATGGCAAATGTGTCTAATCACAGGACTAAAGGCATTTGTCACAGGTTAAGGAAGAAATTGATGTCTCTGTTGGGCCTGAACAGTAGAGAACACTGCAGGAACAACTGGAAGGCAGGTGACCATCTTTCCAAGGGAACATGACAGGTCATATCAATTTCAGGAGAGGACCTCTTCCTTCTCAAATGTCTCCCAGAAAAAAAAGGCGGACTATTTTCTACAAATGGGAGTAAAGATTTGACTTAAACCAGGCAAATGCTGTCTGTTATTCCTCATGAGAAATATTGAATGTTGAAAACCACATATATGACTATAAACATTACCTACATAAGATCGAATTCTGCAACACTGATATTTTGCAAGTTCTTTTCTCAGGGAACCAAGAAAACAGACTCAATAAATTGCTATTCAGTTAAATCAGAAAAGATCACAACCATCAAGTATTAAATGACAGAGCTGGCAAGCATCCTCTCCATACTTTACCAGCCTGTCCTTGCCCTTCCTCACAATATCCAATGCCATCCTTTTCATTCTTGCATAAAAATGAAACCCGGCCTAAGCTCAAATTTTTGCATGCTTATCCCTTCTGAGGAACTGATTTTAAGCAAAGTCTCCACAGTAAGAAGGTTTTAATACCACCAGTCTTTCTGAGGATGAACACTGTAACAGAAGAGTAGAAAATGAGTTGGCTGCAAGCCCGCTCTCTCGAGGTGGTGAGAGGTAGAAATGGTAAGCAAACATATGCCCTGCAGTGTGAAGAACAGGAATATGTGATATAAAGATAAGCTCAGCTAGGCAAGTATGTAGACACTTGGGTTTGCAGGATTTGTTCAGTTGGTGTCAGAATCCTGCCCTTGTTTAAATGTACTTATATGTCAATCCCATAAAAACAGATTAATATAGAGCACCAGAGCATGATCTGTCTGCATAAGAACACAAAAGTGTAGAATTTCATAATGTATTTTAATCTCATAGCCATGGGGACAAGTCATTTATTAAAAATACAGCTATCATGATTACCTGCCAAGACATCCAAATATTTACTCTCTTAAGGGGTCCAGCACCGCTTCCAATGACTGTCAGAGATCCATAGTAGCAAGTACTTATCCACTTTCCTCTAGTATTACAAAGCATCAGTTGTCAACACATGAGCACATGGTGGTGAGAGAGTGTGGGGTGTTGTTCCTTCTACTCTTCAGCCCAAACTTGGAATACTATAGAGGATCCTTCTAATTCTCCTCTATCAACAACATGTAAGTGCAGACATGAGGTATTCAAGGCCACAAAGGACGTTAGCAGCAAGGAACATGTTCATACAGTGATTCTAACATGCATGTCTTAGATACACGATCAAGTTATAATACCTACTCTGTGGTGACTGGCCCTGTGTGTGTTCTTAAAACAAAAGTAATAATGAAGTTTACCATAGGTAACATACCATGTTATGCTAAACCAGATCAAATCAAATATGCTGGAGATTTTGACTATACAGAATTTTTAGGCTGCAGTATCCTCACTGATGTATTAGTGTTTGTTAAGCCACATAAATTTCAACAGGATTCTTAAATCCTCAGGTCAGGATCACATCATGAAGGTTGTGTTCCTTTACAATATTTAATACCGTACTCATAAAGGCCTTGTTTGGACACATTTATCAATGGTAATCAAATATATTTTCTGTGAATGCTCCTCAAACTTCATTAAGGAAATACATGGAACTTGATACAACAGAAAGAAAAGAGTAGCAGAATTTAGCTCACCTTATTAGATAAATTGACCAAATAGAGAATCATTATAAATCTGCTCCAAAGATTTCTTAAAAACTGAACTGGATTTGCTGCAGGTTTTGCACTCAAGAACATTAGCCATTGCTATTTTCGCAATGCTCTCTCTCACCAGGAGCTGAGAATACTGCCAATGCACACTCCTAGCTGACATTCATCAAGCAGCAGCCTGACTTTTTGTGCCATCTCCCACCTTTAGGGAGCATCCCATACTTGTCCTCCCCCACCACATTAAGAAACACAGGATCCTAGAGAACATAAATAACAAAACATCCTTATTGCCTATAGAAGAACCAACAGCAGCCTCACACAGTGATAACCTCACTTCAGTCAGAGCTCCATTCACCACTTACAGATGTCTAAAGCCAACACATATTTCTAACCCCCCTATATCTCTTCACAGTTACTCAGCAGCACACAGTTTTATCCTGCAGTGGTCAAGAGGACAACCGTGTTTACCCACTTTCCCCATCTTGGGCTTGTTGTCTTTATTGATTACAATCAGCTGTAAAGCCTGTGAATTCCGGGTGCTCCAGGGAGTTTCTTGACAGCTAACTGAGCCTGAGGCACAGACTCATGCAGCTCCAAACAATCCTACCTGGGTTTCTTCCTCCTCCCAATATGTGCTGCATTTAATGGTAATTGTTTATGATAAGGAGATTGTAATTAGGAACATGCACTGGCACAAGTGTCCAGCATTTCATATGCCAAGCATGTGCCACCAGTGCAGTCAAGATGCTTCCAAAGTTTCTTTTAATTTTCTATGATTTTCTTACAGGAGATAAAGAATCCCTTTCCCCTATGCACACATACATTTCTACAGCTGAACTCCATTTTCTTGTGACAGCTGATTCAAATACAGCCCAAGTTACTAGCACTGCACAAACTGAGTCATTGGTTCTTTCCCAGTTAGTAGGAGACAAATGTCACAGAAACCAATGCTGTGGGCTTTTAAAAATGTAGTCAAGCAGAGAGATTTAGGGTTGAACATATGCACAGACAGCTAGCCAATGTCTCATTCCCAGCCTGGTGGCCCTTAGGGGATGAGAGACAGTGTGTGAGCCCTTTGTATTTGCTGTTCATGTTGCATAGATTATTAAAGGATTTCAGAATATAAGAAGATATGTGGTTATATGGTTCCTTTATAGCACACCCAGCTCTTGAGCAATCCGTACAGACTCAGAGGATACAACACTCTTGTGAGAAATGTAGTTTGATGTTTGTAACAGGTAGCAGTGGGGATGGTAATTTGAGATTTATGCTAACTCTCTTTCTTTTAAACTTGCTTATTCATTCAAGCAATCAGCATGTTGACTCATTTCTATTTGGCTAGAGGTAATAGCTGTACTCTCCCATGTGTTTAAGTTTCAACCAAATTACAGGCAAGTTAGGATTCTTCGCCCCTGGCTGACAGTCTTACACAGCTGTCAAGACAGCAGAAGGCTTTCTCCAGGTAAATGAGAGATCTGCATTGCTATGGCACAGTTCCTGCTAATCCTTTTATCTGATGTTGCCATCAGTGAGACCCGTCAAGGAAGAAATACATGCTTTGCCCACAATTTTACGCACTCTGCTAATTGAGTTTCCTTGTGAAACAGTAAGCTTCTAGGGGAGGGGGAGGGGAAAAAAAAAACCTTTGTACAACTGACAGAATTAATGCCTCGACCTTTTGGATCACCAAAAATATAAAGAACAATCCCACACCAGTTGCATATTTTTACTGGATTTAGACAAGGAAAAGACAATTACTAAAGTACAGGTACTTGTATAAGCATTTTTACAGTTTAGATTGATCTGGAAGATGGTTACTGCCCTCCAAAAAACAGAGATGCAATCACCATTCAGAGGATGATGGGTTTCACAACAAATTGTCAGAAAGTTGCAGCCTTAAAATTTTACCATTCTGCACAACTAAATGGAGCTCGGAAAACAGATGTGACTGAGAATCTCAAAGGCAGACTATGCATTAACCAGCCTTTACCCACCACATCATATAGAGCAGCATACTACCAAGTGTCCAGAAATATAGAGAAGCCAAAAGGCATTGCCCTCAGGATCAAGAGGCTTGCAACATTTCAAGTCCACTGTATACAGAGAAAGAGCCCAGAAGGTTTCTGGGCAGTACTGACACTAGCAGCTTCCCAAAAAATCTGGGTCCTCTGTGTCACAGTTAAGAGACATAGTGTTGAAGGCTTTGACCTTTGAAGCATTTCTATTCCTTTACAAAACATATAAAATCAGGTTGTGATTTTTTTTTCTTTGTCTTTCTTAACTATATTTCCCTTAACAACATTAACAGCAATTGTTCCTCACCTCTTCTCAGAGCAGAGATGTGATTCCCTGTCTTCTGTGCAGTAAGATAACAGCGCAGTCCAATCCAGCTCTTCCAACTGTTTCATCTGATCAGTCAACACAGATTTGCCTTTCTTAGGAAAAAAAATCAATCAACTATTATGAGAAGCAATGTCTAAGATATGATCAACAGCATTAAATAATAGAAGCAACCCTAATGTATGTTATGTTTTAATTACAAAATATTATGACCTTTTCACAATGGAAGCCTTTGCTGCAGACCTTTGAAATTCAGCTGAGAAAGCCCTTGGGCTAAACAAGTGCTTTCCCCTTTGCCTTATGAAATTCCAACACTTTTAGCTACAATCTCAACTGCTAAAAAAATAAAAATTAAAAAATCACATTTTCTTTTTCACTCTTGCATTCCCCAGAATATAAGAACAGCTGCAGCGAGTCAGACAAAGGTCCATCTAGCTCAATTTCCTGTCTTTCTGACAGTGGCTACTAGCAGATGTTTAGGGAGGAAAAATAAAATATAGGGCATTCATGCAGTGCCCCTGTAAACCTCCCAGATTCTGGCAGTCAGCAATTTAGGGACTTCCTGAGCCTGATTTAATGTCTACGGTTCTGTGTATAATTAGATGGTGTATTTCCCATGTGCACCACTTTGCATTTAGCAATATTAATTTTGTCTGCCCAATCATTCAGCATCACAGGATTATCCTCCAGTTCTTTAGACTCCATTCAATTTTTCTATGATTGAAAAATTTTGTATCATTGTCAGTCTTTGTCAAGCCCCACTTCATCCCCTTTTTTCCACACTACTTAGGAATATCTTGGATAGCACATGTATTGGAACATTCATACTCATTCATTCTCAATTCACCGTGAGCAGGAGCCCCGTGGGGTGCACACATCCCTCCCTCCCGAAGATTTACCTAAGCAGAGTAAAGCAGTCACTAGGTTCTGTCCCGTGAGCTTCTATGATCTATCTCACTTCCAAAGTTGCCACTGGGGATTAATTTAGGAGCAAAAAGCTCTGAGGGGAATTTATAACCTTTTTAATGCCATGCTGAAATACACTCTGTGATTTTTAACTCAGCTACAAATTACATACAACATTCATGTTCCAATTCCTGTGAAATTCAACCAGTAAACCCATGTCATTCTAAAAAATGACCATTTATGCTTATGACTAACTTTCATCTGTCGTGATATTCTTCATCCCATGACAGTTTTATTTATTTAAGAATCTTGAGTAAGGAATCCTGTGGGTTTTTTTTGTTTTTTTTTGTTTTTTGTTTTAATAAATCTATGTGGAATGTATCAACCAGAGCAATCCTATCTACATGATCCTTTACTCCTTCAAGGAACTCCAACAGACTTGTGAGGAGACACTTTTCAAAAGCTGTATTGTCTCTTTCCCCTGAATGTTTGTGCATTCATTCTGTTATTTATTACTGTTTACACCAACCTTCCTAGTAAGGAAAACTCTGATTCATAACTCCCTGGGATCCATTACAGATTCTGCTGTCATGTTTGCATTCCTTATCTGAGTTCCTTTGGAGGCTGTGGGTGAACAACCACAACAATTTGCTACTATACTTAGTATTATTCTGTAGTGAAACTTCTCCTGTTAATTCATGATTTTCATAGATTTCCTCCTAGTAATCAAACAACGAAAGAGCCATTTACATAAAAAATTCTCCTTTCCTTGTCCAGAAATCAATACTATCACAAAGAATTTTCCTCACTTAGATTTGTACTACTACCTGGTTGTTTTGTTGTTGTTGTTTTCTGCTATGAAAATGAGTCAGATTTATAGCGCTATAGTTTCTTTTCAAGATTTTTATTTTGATAGATGGACCACACTTATCCTATATACGTAACTTTGCCATTGTTGTAACAAGACTTTTCATCTTTGTGGCTGTCCCTTTTCATGGACTGCCCTAATTTTATGTAGTAATCCTTCTGAAACTACATGGTAATGTTTTGTTTTGGTTTTTCCTTCGTTTTCACTACTACTAATTTGCTGAATGTTAGTACATTATGATAGCCTACAGTTTTGCACTTTATAATAATTTCTTGAAGTGGATTCCAAAAGCCTCCACAGCACTAAGAAAGGTATTACCTCTCCCCATACTTGCTGTCAGTTAATATAAGATTCCCATAAGGATACGGTTCTTAATTCAGGTTAGGACTCCAGTATGCAAAAACTCTGCATCACTTGTTGATGGATTAGGCTTTAAGCTTTCTAACAAGTAACAACAGTAAACTACTCTCCAGTAGGTCTATTCTGTTCTTTGTTGCTTCCAAGTCTAATTTTATCAATTTCTGTTATATCCTTTTGCTTAAGAATATATTTTTAGTAACGTTACACTAGATTAACAACCTTCCCGACCTATTCTATCAGATTTCTTCCAGGTTTAAAATTGAAAGCTCCCATATATTGTTTTAATTTATATATTAAAAATCACTAAAAATAGAATAAGGTGAATCTTCTAGTCTGATTTCTAGCCAGTCATTCCTCCTGCTTTAGGACACTCCTAATTTTCTAACCAGTTCTTGAAGATCTCCAACTATGGAGAACCAAGATTTCTTCCAGAAAGTCTATATAATCACTATACCTCTTCTACAAGTAGAAAAAACTTCTCCATATCTAACTTGAAACTTTCTTGATGAACTTTTCTTCTTGCTTAGTCACCGTAGATGTGGAGAAAAGCTTATTTTCTTCCATTTTGTGTTTTATATACTAGATGACTATTTCCATATATCCAGCCTCAGTCCATAGGCAATGCCTTTCCCCCTGGCATGTGATCAGACTCCTGCTCTCATCTGGTCCACGGTGAGCAGGAGCCCCGTGGGGTGCACACATCCCTCCCTCCCGAAGATTTACCTAAGCAGAGTAAAGCAGTCACCAGGTTCTGTCCCGTGAGCTTCTATGATCTATCTCACTTCCAAAGTTGCCACTGGGGATTAATTTAGGAGCAAAAAGCTCTGAGGGGAATTTATAACCTTTTTAATGTCATGCTGAAATACACTCTGTGATTTTTAACTCAGCTACAAATTACATACAACTTTTTCAAATTCATCCAATTAGGGAATCAAAACCAGGGGTGTCAGTTCTCTAAACTACAAGTAATGTTTGTAAAATTGCAGCTGCTATTCATACCATTTTCATGTTACAAAATGACTCCAGCTATTTGATTCAAGAAATACCTGCACAACTGTTCTGTGTTCAAAAGCAGCAGGAGGGTGAAAGCATCTTTGTTTTGAGCATAGCTGGTCTATATAATTCTGCTGCCTGATCAGTCCTTAAAGAATGATAAATTCTCTCTTCTTCACTGATACAGCCTCTGGACACTCACAATATAGCATCTGCCAAATAAAAAGACTCCTTGTGGCACCTCTTGCAGGAAACACAAAATCTGAGTGTAATAAGTAAAGAAAATATTTTATTCAGAATACTGAGAAGAGGCACAACCTACAGTCCTTGATGGTTCTTTCACTTCTAGAACAAAAAACACAGACAGCACTACAACTAGTAAGCTGATGCTGAATCTCCACTTTCATGTGTTAGCTTTTCAAAACTGAATTCATACACATGGATGACCCTGCAACCTGTATAATAAAATTTTATGGGACCGTCATTTAATATTTTCAGTTTACTATATATTCTTGTATTGGAAATCATGTTTGTATGCAGAAATTGTCTAGGCAAAGTTGGATGTTTCAGAAAGTCAACACGGATATGAAGCAGCTGAAACTCTTGATTTAAGGAGTACGTGATCTTGGCAACCAAAAGCAAATGAAGTTTTCTGGCAGAAACATGGGCAGCTGTGATTGGCTTTAAGTTTAGAAGAGAAAGACCTCTGCTTTCACACACATCTCAGATATTTGACAAGATACATTAGCCTGAGATATTTTACTAAAATAAGAAACTATTGAATTTACAGAGTCTGAGTGTTCCAAAAAGGAACCAAGCCTTTATTTGCTATAGTGTCAGGAAGGCAGATAATCCAGTATCACAGCACTTTCAACTAGTAGGCATGTGGAAAGCTCCATTACTCCTTGCAACATGAAGCTATGAGCACACACAGTTTGTAGCAAAGGCCTAGGTTTTTCTCTGCTAATGCCTCTGACTCAGATCTTCACTCTTGGATCACAGCTATAAGAGCTAGACTTGGTACAATTGACATTTACCTAGTTATGAATTTTTACGCTTGGTAGCTAATTAGCTATTGTTATTTCTACAGCTGCTGGTTTCCCAGATAAAGATCTCACTGGCAAAGCAAGGCAATAGTTAGTTGCATGGTTCATCTGTTAATGATTACTTATGTTGGGAAGCCTGATTGAAGCTGTTGGGCACAGAATAAAAGTCTTCAAAAAATTCTGACAAACACTCAAAATCCAAGCTAAATGAAGGTCTGTCTAAACACTTTCTTGTTTAGCACTGCATGATTAGAGAGCTGATAAATAGATTTTGAATAGAGGGTTAATAGTATAGTTCTCAGTGTTTA
>VXAV01008659.1:33964-50007 GCA_013399715.1 Alectura lathami
TGGAGTATTGATGAGCTATTATCAAATTAATCCATTCAAAAATTATTTTTTGAGCATGATGGGCTCAGCAGCAATAAAGGTAAGGGATGCAGGAATGTCTGAAGTGGTCACCTGCATGGCCCACATAGCAGTCTTCGTAAGTGATCACTCTTACATGTTTGCTGTTGTTTGGACTCTGAAATTTGAATGACATGTTATATCAATGTGTTGCAGGTTTCTAAAATGTCTGATGTAAGTGACTGAATATTTTTAATCATTATTTGTTTATTTTTGAGCTTCAACCAACTGTGGATAAGCTAATATTTCTGGAATATCGAGCCTGATTATATTGTGTAAAGGCTGATTTTTTTTTCTAAATAAAATATAAACATAAATATAAGGTTTTATGTAGGCTATGTGGAGGCAAGAAGTATTATTTAATTGGCTTGTGCTGATAGCTTGCTATTTTTTTATTTTAATAAAACATCATAGCACTGTTATGACTTTTCATCTACTTAGCTAAGTGGAGAATACTACATCCTTTAACAAACATTGACTTACAAATCTATGCAAGTAAGAATTTTCAGACAACACAGTAAAATATTCTGCCTGCTAATAACAGTTTGAAAAGCTTTGCAATTTGTAAAATAAATAGGGCAAGGTATGGGGAAAAAAAACAAACCTGCAGGGAGCCTTAGAAAAGAGTTGTTTCAGTTTATAGCTGTGATCCTTTTATTTTCTCTTTCCCTCCTACATTTTACTATATGTTCTGGTGGTATGCAGTGATTCTACAGTGGCTAGAGCAATGTATTTCCCTCTTTCAGAGGACCTTTGTTATCTTCAGCATTGTAAAGAAGACCCCTCTGGAGGAAAGGGCATTGAAAGGTGATGAATTTGGCACAGAAAAGACATCAGAGCAAAGTCGCAATATTGGCTAGAACACTCATTAATCTTAACTCATTATAACTGCTTGAGTTATCTCATATGCACTCAGCCTTACAACTGTTTCCTGGACTATTTGCTTTTAACACCTTGCTCCTTTCTTTGTGTACCTCCAGCACTCCCACTTTTTATCTCATCAGCCATGAACTCCTCACCTTTGCCTTCAAGAGCCTACTCCTACTGGCTCTCATGCACTAGCAGAATGTTGCCCACATCTGAAATTCACAAACAAGCATTTTCTCATGTAAAGTCCCCAACAGTGGCTAGGCATCCGGTGCCCTGAGATCACTGCCACACATGGAAGTTCTGCATTGACTCATTTCTTTGTGCTTCCTCTGGTTTCAATGGACCTACCGGTTGTGTCTATCTTGCTGTGTGGTGAAGAATTTTCTTCCAAGTGTTTACAGACCATGTGTTACAGGTGGGTCAGTAACCACTGCAAGTGCAATAGTAACATACAGCCAAGGAATAATAAATATTTACTCACATGAAGCTAACAAACACAATGCTTATATCCTTTTCTGTAAAAATAACAAAAGTTACTGAAGATAATAAGACTCGCCTTCAATATTTGATGATAGCAATTAAAGAAGTGATAGTACTGTCATTTATTTGCTAATGTTCCCCTAAATCAAAAATTATTACTTGTTATGAACATTTTGATAAATCTAGCCAATTGTTAATTTATAGCACATCCTAGCTTTGAAAGCATTTATGTACAAAAATACTTAAAAAATTGAACACTGTTTGAAGAAATATCATACTTGAAGTCTTTATTTCCATAGCATTGTGTCCTGTGTGGAGAGTGTGCGATGTACTCTGGTACTCTGTGATATATTACTGTTCATTTAAATGACTCTTGCTGAATTCTGAAGGACCTTCATCTGACATATAGCATTTCTTTTCTAGTCTTTAAATACATGCACATTCACACACAAAAATGCATTGAACAAGACAGATGTATTTACATTTGTTAGCAGGTCAAACTAAAACATTATCAAGGATGCAGTGTTCTCTTTGACCTGCTAACACTTAAGCAAGCTGCAACAGCCCTGTATAATTCAGATTGTAATATGCTTTACTTAACCTTTGTTAACTAACACATGAAGGAACAGCTTTTCCTTTTAGTGAGGACAAAGCATGGTATTTCAAAAGGGCTTATGTGAGTTGAGAGTAAGGCTCTGTACACAGTTAAATCTTTCATTTGACGGCTGAATCCATTCTTTCCCCTTTTCACCCAAATCCACATAGAAATAACAAAACATAAAAAGGTAGCTGAATTGAAACTGTAATTATTTTCCATAACAAACCCAAAAAAATGAAAACGTAATTTCTTATTTGTACAGAATGTTCTCTAGGAGACAAAATGAAACAACTAAATGCACTGTCAGGAAAAAACAATGATATGAAGGACAAGGTTCACAAACCTGTTGCATGATAGCCTGCACTGGCTTGCCCGCTAGTGCAATCACTGGAGCACATGCTGGAATGTCCAAGCTACAGTTCTTGCTTCTGCTTATGGGATCTGAGGGCAGACTTCTGACAATCCTCAGCAGAGCATGCCCTCACCAGAGCACTGTAGAGTACTCTGGGGTACTTCTCAGAGTGCTGAGACAAAGACTCATTACTGCACTGGAGCATAATTAATCTTCCATTTCACTTTCAGGGTTTGAATACACTATAAACTGAGCAGCTGCTTCTGCTGCAGAGGTTGTCAGAGCTCTGCCCCTCAAGAACAAAGTCATCTGTTTGGAGGAAAAATTACTTAGTACAGACCCACTATTTGCCTAACACAGTTCTCTTCTACCTAGATTCAGTAGCCTAGTCACCACTGATAACTTCTTCTCAACCTTTTGAGTCTCCTAAGCCTTTTCACTGTGGTCTGTGATTGCACTTGACCTTTGCATAGGAAATACAAAGAGAGTGGGGGAAGGAAAGAGTCCTGCTTGACACTGCCTGGCCCCAGCAAAACTATCAGTAAAAACAAGCCCTCCTAGCATTGTTCCCTGGTTTTCAGGAAACTGAGTTTTGCTTGCAGAACTGAGCTGCAAGTGTGAGTTACATGAACTTGCGAAAATAATTTATTAAATATCTGATAATTCTTTACACAAAAATTCTAAATCCTTTATGCTACACTGAAAATAATTATAAAGAATTGTTTCCAAAATTTTTGATTATGTCTACATTAACAATAGAAGAAACAGTATAATTCACTATCAGATTTTATTATCATATCAACTCAGCCACAATCAGGCTGATCTCACATTTCTGCTTCACCTACCTCTTTTTTCTATGATCTCAAATAAAATCATGCTTGCCAAACACTCTGCTGCTTTAACAAAACTTTTCAGTTGGTTTAAAGAGCATGGCTGGCTTACTAAAGATTATCTGAGTTTAGAAAATCTGGAATTTAGGTCCAGGATTGCAGCAATTAGTGATCCTTCAACCTGTTGCATTGGGAGGTCTTTGGGAAGCCGTCTTGGCATTTATGATTAAGGCACAGACCTGCAGGCTTTATGTTCAGAAAGCTGTAAGCAGATAAAGCCTTCAGCCTACAAGAATTTCCATGTAAAAACTTTCTAATGCTGAAGTGCTGCTGAAAAATCGTCCCAAGGTGTCCCCAGATTCATATGTCAACGTCAGTTTCTCGCAATTGTGTGGTTACAACACGGATTCACAGAATGGTTGAGGCTGGAAGGGATCTCTGAAGGTCATCTGGTCCAACTTCCTGCTCAAGCAGGGACGCCCAGAGCAGGTTGTCCAGGACCATATTCAGATGGCTTTTGAGTATCTCCAAGGAGGATAAAACACAACCACACACCATTATACCAAATATTACAGACAGTGCTAAGGAGGGCTAAATCTCACATCACCTTCAAGAGATAAGCCAACGCTCAGGTGAGTTAAATGAAAAACGTGGTATGATTATTATTAAAAGAAATACACTAGAGAGAGCTCAGAGCGCAAAGTACGCCTCATGTCCCTTCAGCTCTTAATTCCAGACTGTCCTGGGCATTGCCCCTGGTGTATGCTGAGCCCCGAATATGCCCTGGCACCACCTGAGTGTCATTACATAATGAGAGAGAAAGCAGTGATCAGCTGTACTAATATCACCCTACTGGAAACCACATCCCAATGCTCAGACCTAGACTGTGACACTCCAAATTTCCTAATCTCCACAGCCATGGAGATTAAACAAACTGCCAAGCATGGAGATACCTCATAAAAAACAGCTTAGAGCGTGGATTATTTTGATTCTTGCATGGATTCTGTTTACTTGACTACCACACACCTCCAGATCACTCAACTTCATCATGTTCTAGAAGATGTTAACATAAGGTCTCTTAGTGGTTAGGGCCTGTGCTGGAGGTAGATCAGGAATAATAACTAATGTAAAAATCTTATAATAATAAAAGCTGAGAAAGGTTGTGTAACTCATTATGTGCCCATTTTTTAAAGTTACAGTATGAAAGAGCCACTAAATAAAAGATCTTCAGTTTTCTTACTTAAAGAACACTTACAAAAATATCCATACAAAAGTCATACCTGTTTTATTGTCCAAAAGTAATATTTTTTTCTAAAAGTCCTGCTAACATGAATATGGCTTTTGGGCAATGTATGTTATTGTTCTGCGTGTGAAAATTCTGGTTCACAGTGGGCTCAAAACACTCTCTAACACAACTATTGCTTCCTTCCTTAGGGTGTTCGGAACAATAGTGACTACATGCAAGGAAAATGTTGCAGTATCTGAGCCAAGACACTCATCATTATTCTTCTGAAGTCCTGGTCAACCGGAGAGGTCCCAGATGGCCAGAAGCTTGCCAGTGTGATGCCCATCTACAAGAAGAATCAGAAGGTTATGGACCAGATCATCTTGAGTGCAATCACATGGCACGTGCGGGACAACAAGGGGTTCAGGCCTAGCCAGCATGGATTCATGAAATGCAGGTCCTGCCTAACCAACCTCATCTCCTTCTACGACCAGGTGACCCGTCTGGTGGATGAGGAAAAGGCTGTGGATGTAGTCTACCTAGACTTCAGTAAAGCCTTTGACACCGTCTCCCACAGCATTTTCCTGGAGAAGCTAGCAGACCGTAGCTCGGACAGGTGTACTCTTTGATGGGTAAAAAAATGGCTGGATGGCTGGGCCCAGAGGGTGGTGGTGAATGGAGTTAAATCCAGCTGGCAATCTGTTACAAGCAGTGTTCCCTGAGGGTCAGTACTGGGGCCGGTGCTCTTTAATATCTTTATTGTTTATCTGGATTAAGGATTTGAGTGCACCCTCAGCAAATTTGCAGACAATGTCAAGTTGGGAGGAAGAGTTGATCTGCCTGAGGGAAGGAAGGCTCTACAGAGGGATCTGGACAGGCTGGATAGATGGGCTGAGGCCAACTGCATGAAGTTCAACAAGACCAAGTGTCGGGTGCTACCCTTCAGTCACAATAACCCCATGCAGTGCTACAGGCTTGGGGCAGAGTGGCCGGAAAGCTGTGCGGAGGAAAAGGACCTGGGGGTGCTAGTTGACAGCCGGATGAACATGAGCCAGCAGTGTGCCCAGGTGGCCAAGAAGGCCAATGGCATCCTGGCTTGCATTAGAAATAATGTGGCAAGCTGGACTAGGGAGGTGATCGTCCCCCTGTACTCGGCACTGATGAGGCTGCACCTCGAGTGCTGTGTTCAGTTTTGGGCCCCTCACTGCAAGAAAGACATCGAGGTCCTGGAGCATGTCCAAAGAAGAGCAACAAAGTTGGTGGAGGGCCTGGAGCACAAGTCTTATGAGGAGCGCCTGAGGGAACTGGGACTGTTTAGTCTGGAGAAAAGGAGGCTCAGGGAGATCTTACTGCTCTCTACAACTACCTGAAAGGAGGTTGTAGTGAGGTGGGTGTCGGCTTCTTCTCCCAGGTAACTAGTGATAGGATGAAAGGTAATGGCCTCAAGCTGCACCAGGGGAGGTTCAGGTTGGATGTAGGGAAAAACTTCTCTGAGAGAGTGGTCAGGCATTGGAACAAGCTGCCCAAGGAGATGGTGGAGTCTCTGTCCTTGGAGGTGTTCAAGAAACGTGTAGATATGGCGCTTATGGACATGATTTAGTGGGCATAGTGGTGTTAGGTTGAAAGTTGGACTAGACAATTTTAAAGGGCTTTTCCAGCCTTTATGGTTCTATACATTCTCTGCTCACAAAATAAATAGTTTTCTTAGCATTCTTCTTAATTCCACTAGAGCATTAAGAAAGTTATTGACAAGGCTAAACTAAACAAGTAAGACTTAGAAAACAGACCGTCTAAAAGTACAGCCTAGGAAAAGTCTTTTTCAGGTAAAGATTGAAAAAAACTGACAGATCTCTGATATTCCACAGATTGAATTTCCTCCCTTAGCTTTCACCCCTTCAATCTACTTGATGACTCAACAAATAACATTAAACAATTCACTTAACTGCTTTGTCAAATCTGCTGATATGTGACACAGGGACAGGGACAGTAACAATGTCCATCCTTTGCTGTTTCTGTCTTCCTTATTCTCCATGCATCTAACCATTCAGTCATGATTATAGCCAGTAGTTTACGTTCTGAATTTATGAAAAATTTTTCCTTGACTTTGTTGGGAATCACTGCCCCTTAAAAAAAAATAATTCAGGAAAAAAAAAAAAAAAACTAAACATGCCATCATATTCATCTCCATAAACAATTTGCTTGTTTATTGCTGTGCTGCAATAGCTGTTGCAGATCCATTGCAAAGTTATGAGATATCTCATTACTCTTCCAGCCCAAACAAAAGCAAGTAATTAAAAAGATCATATGTACATTCATACTTCAAATATGGATAAGTTTGGTTGTTTTGATCATATGTTTTTTGGTGTCACTCTCTTTACTGTGTCACTAAATACTCAGCACTCTTTTTTTTTTTTTTTTTTTTTTTTTTTTGTAAAGGGATATATTATCCTTCATTGTCTCTTTCCCTCCTTCTCCATAGTTGAAAACACAGTAGCCTTTCCATGCTACCCAGCACTTTATATTACAACTCTTACCTATATATTCACATACCAAGGATATCAGCTCAATCTCCAAATCATGTTTGAAGTGGAGCATAATAGAAGTGGGAAGATATATCTGTAGTTTTTCCACCTTCCCCTTTTCACATGCATGATATAAGCATTTCTGCTTTTAAGACATGCACTGTGAATCACTGCTTTAATTTCTCAGCAAGTCTACCCCAGGAAAGACAGATTGAACTCAAGCACTCCAAGGACACTATTAAAAATCTGAGGCAACTGTCTCAGTCCTGGCTTTCCCATTTCTCCTGCCTGTGCAGAAAAGGAGCCAAGGCAGTAGGAGTGTACCTTTCCTATACAATTTCACCTGACATGGGTTTCAATCAACAGCTACAATTTGTCCAGCCCAGACCTAAGAACTTCCAGGGGGCTCTGAAACTGCATGTCAAAAACGCTGTCCCATGGGAAGATATATAACGTTTTTCTTTGGTGTCAGTGGTCTCTACTCATGTAGTAAAGTTAGACTACTGCACAATTTTGATTACATGATGTCTGTTCTCATCAACAGCTTTGCTCTTTGATATTCAAGGAAGAAAATAAAATAAAAAAAAAAGAGTATAATTTTCTCCTTAAATCGGTCATCCAGAGCACCAACTACTGTTTTAAAAAACTTTTGTTGAAAATAAAAGTTTTACCGATCTCAAAGGCTCTCATCTCTGAGGAACACAGAACTAATTAGTCATTTAGCCAGAGTAGAAAAAAGTTTACTTCAGGCACTTTGGTAGACAGAGACAAAGAACAAAGTTCTTTCATATGTATTAATGTATTAAAAAACAGAATTAATGACCTGAAGCTAAGACAGTACCTGGGATGATTTTATGGAATCAGAGTTTAGTTTGAAAACATTTATACACAGAAAATGTTTAATGAAACTAACTAGGAACCAAATTGCTTCAATGGAATTAAAACAAGATTAAGTAACCTTAAAGTATGTATTATAACAAAGCCAGTATTAGACTCCAGGGGATCACGGACAAGCTAAAGCACAGCACTGCCCACCTCCCACCAATGAGATGGATAAGGTATCCTTTGGTGGCTAAATCCATATCCATCTCCACACCAACTGGGGACAGCCATTGTGTTTGTCCCAAAGACCATTTCACTACTCTGTTTCACTAACTGCTGTCTTACTGGTGGGGATTGATCTTTTTTTCCTAGGGAAAAAAGTACTTTCAGAATAGTTTCTTTTTAATTGCATAACACACATCCATGTAATTTCTGAAGCCAGGGTGAACCATCCTTTGTGTGGTTCTCAAGCAGAGCTCAATGGGAGCTATTTCAGACATATTCAAGGGAAGTGAACAAAATCCTTACTTCATATGTACTCACCTTCCAAATCAGTTCATGACCTACTAGCCCTGAGTTGTGAAAATCTGTACCCTCTAAATAAAATTTATATCAAGTGTTTGTATCGCAGCCCAGAATGTACAACAAACATTGTCACTTTATAGCAGGCTACAGGTCCACCTAGCTTGAATTCCTTGCCTCCAATATTCCAGTTTCATGGAAGTAGGTATATAATATTTTTATTGTTTTATAAATAGAAGGATCTATTAAGCATCAAAAATCAGTATCCAGCTAGTCATCATAGCCCATGATGAAACAGATACATGCATAAAAACAAATGAATAAACATAAACAAGTTTTTATATGTGATTAGGAAGAAGGAAAAAGCAGCCCAAGGGTGATTAAATGTACCCCACTGTCCCTTATTTTTTATGTTTAGTCTTTAAAATAAACAGGTTGCATGATGAGATCTTTCAAGAATTCTGCAAAATACTATAGAATTAGAAAATCATTCTATGAGGTGATACAAATTATCTGCTTTTTCAGATTCTATAGTTCCACTAGTTGACCACCACTGCCTTGAATTACTATGCAAGGTATTTTTAAATGGAGTGAACCAACAAGTGTTGGTATTTTAGTGACACTTGGTAAAAAGAGCAGTATTACAATCCACCTTTCCTTTGCACAGCTCAATCTGTTTGGTTTTTTTTTTTTTTTTCAGTGTGAAAAGCAAATATCACCACACAGTTCCTTCAATCATACATTACAGTCCACTGACTATTCCTAGGGTATTTTCCTCAGTTTTAGTGTCACAACCCTGTTCTTACCTCTTGTAGAAACTAAAATGTCAATAAAAATTGCATATGAATGTAGTGAAACGATTTCACAGGTTATTTTCATACTTACAAGAGATTAATCTCACCTCTATTAGATATCACTGAGTGTGTATAAGATTCCTGTTAGACAGCTGATAGAGAATGAATAGAGTCAGAATGGAATTTTTACTCCCAAAAGATAGACAGGAGAAAAAAGAAGTCCTAATTTCCTGAGTAGACAAAGAAATGAATGAAGTAAAACTGTTGCTCTTTTCCAGTGAGGACTGAAGGTACCATAGGGCTGAGGACCAAGTCCTTACACACAGTCTGGGCTGACATCTTTGTCAGAGCTCTCATCTAGGGTTCATTAACACTTTCAAAGCCATTCTCAGAATACACCCATCCCCATGCAAGCCTCTAGATGCTAAAGTCTTCCCTCTTATGCTGTCACTAGCTGAAGGAGCTAGTCAGAGCTCCAGTACGGCTTGGAGCCCTCAAGTGGGATTCATCACTGTGAGGAAAAGCAAATACCCTTCACCACAGCTGAGTCTTGGCATAATCTGGGTATCCCTCTACCTTTTCAAGTCTGCTATACCACAAAAAGACCACTTAACCAAATAGCAGGAGGGATTTGCAAAAGACACCAAGATGCGCAAGGAAAAGTAGAATGTGAAGAGAAATATAAATGTGACTGGGGGCCAAAGCCAGATCCGGCTACTAGAAGGTAGGCAGACACAGCTGAGCCCATTAGGATACCTGTTTCCAGATGACAGTCACAAGTTAATCAAACTGTGTTTTTTCCAGAATATCATCCATTAGCATCAGTCAGCTCGTTACCTGCCTAAGCTCTTCTCCCCTTTCAGCTTAGTGCTCTAGGGTTATATTCCTGGCTTGATAAGAAAGCTTCCACCCTGCTCACCAACTTCTGAAATCCTTTCTTAAATGTCTGTCATTATCAAAACTTTTCACGTATGCTGGAGTTGGCCCTGCCTTGGGCTCAGCACTCATCTGTGTTGCAGACCATTGCAATATCTGTAATCTTGCTATAAGGCATAATGACTACCTAAGGGGGAAACATCTAGTGAGCTTTTTTCAAAATACTTAAATTAGGAAAGGTGTTTTTTAAAACTTTAATGTGAAATGACTTGTCTAGAATCACACAGACACTAAAATGACACAGGCACTTTTCACAAGAAGAGGGGATCCTCTGAGTCCCAGAAAGATGTTTTAATTACCTCAGCATTCTTCCTTTATGACAGCTATAAGGCAACAGAATAATTCCATAATAACGGTGCTTAAAAGCTCGTCATTTGGACCAAGCAAAGTGAACTGAAGAACTGTAAACTGACATATGGAAAGCTGACCTGAATGGAAAGCAAATATTTTTTCAGTCACTTATTCTCTGAGCTGGAAAAAAAATTTGAATTCCAAACTACAGATAAATGTAACCACTGGCAACTATTATTTTTAAGATACCTTAAAAAATATGAATAAATGAGATTTCTGCAAGCTGAGGATATTAGTACTAAAATGGGACGGTACAATTTAAAAACAATTTGAAATTTGTGAAGTCACATCTTATTTCAGTTTCTTAATTTTAATTGTAAATTTTCATCAACATGCCGTGAGTAAACTGCTTACGGGATATTTTAATCATTTAATCATTTGCCAGTCACAGTCAAATAAGTGGGATTTCTGGGTAGGCCGTTTGCCTTGGATTTGAATCCAAATCACAGAATTATTTGGATGTAACACAATTAAGTCTGTCCAGTTATGATGACCATTTAATGAGCTTCAGCAAGGCAGAAGGGAGTTAGCTCTACCTGTCTAGCCAGGGTTTTAATATGCCATAAAGCTAACATAATAAATAATTTAAGTGCTGAAATATTACAAAGCTACGACTTTCCCACTGATTCAGTAATACAGATTGTCACGCATGGAGACAGCATTTAGAAATCCAACAGATAACAAAGTGAAAAAGAGTAGATCACAATATTTGACTGCTAAATAGTTAAAAATGTGCTGTCTCCCTTCATAGGGATGTGTTACTGTTTGAGATAGTTGTAACTTGCACTTGACAGACATTTATGTGGCTCTGCCTATAAGTCTGCTCTCCTGTGCCATGTTGCTAGATGGCATGGTCCTGGGGAAGAGTGAATGAATGAATGAAGACAGGGAGCATCTCATGGTGTAACAGAGCTTACACTGCCCTGTTTTAAACAGAAAACCCAAACCATTTCTATCAGACACTAAATTAACCCAGCGGGGATTTCCAACTGTTCCAGGCAGAAAACTACTTTATTCATAAGAATAATTAGATATTGGAGAGATCATGTTTCATATCGTGAGTTGTAAATGTTGGCTCATCCATAAAGGATTATCATGGGGCTCGTGTGTTTTTACCAAGGCAATTATGCAGCTGGTTAAGTTCAGCAATGCCCTGAAACCTAGCTCTAGGACAGAGTCAAGGTCCTCAACCAACAGAAGTTAGCCTCTTCAGTGTCAAGCAGGAATGAAGTTGGCAGCAGTGTGCTGGAAGCCTCCTCTCTCACTTGTGACACTGACCAGCTAAAAGAAAATGGAAATGATGCTGTCAGGAGAAATGTGTAGAGAGGATGGTTGAAAAGACTGTCCACCTTTAAGAAGGAAATGTGAAAATTAGCCTTGAGTTATGGTCCTCCAGGAATTAAGGGAGGCTACAATTTTTTACGTTTGCTGAATTTTCCAAGTCCTCTTTTCTTTTTGGTGACAAAAAAAAATATACATAATTCAAAGACAAAACATTTTTCCACCACTGTAAAAAGTTCACAAGTTATGAGGTAATTGCATTAGCACGCTGAGAAAAGAGGAGAGTATGCAAGAAATCCTGATTGGCGTTTCTCCATTTAAAAGGAATTATTTTCCAATACCTGAGCATGCCCAGAGGAGCTAGTCTCTGAGCAGCTGTGAAACAGAACCTTTTTACTTCAGGGTTAGTGCAGGGAGCTCATTAGCACAGCCTCAACCCTCAGCTAAACAGCCTTGTTTGCATATTGAAGCAATAGAATGTGAAGGTGTTAAAAAGGAAGAATTGCAGCCGCTACTCCTGACTGACATGTCTATCTGGGCTCTTGTGTTTACAAGAGAATAACGAAGCTGCCCCAAAGCCCCTACTGGGCCTGATTATTATGCAGAGCCTTCTTAGATTATGTATAATTGATATCCATTTTCCCTCCAGCTAACCAATGGCAGCTCTCAGGAGTAATGCTCACTCTCCTGCATCTTACCAACCAAGCAAACACTGGAAATTGCTATCTTTTACTAGGCTTAATAATTTTTAAAGACCAAAAATTGACATTTACATTTTTCAGAAACAGAAATGACTGCACCGTTGGTGGGGGTTTCCTGCTAATAATAATCAAACAGTGGAGATGTTATATTTAAGGGTGATGTTGGTCTGCAGGTATGTTTTTGTATTATTTCTGTATGTGTATATACCCACACATTCTATGGATTTTGCACACAGTATGTGTATATGTCCCAGTTTTACCGTGCATTAACAATGTGGTAACAAAAAGCAAGGGCGAGTTCTGAAAGCTCATTTTCTTGCCATTTTTGTAAAAGATTTGCAAGGTGAATTATACAGGCAAGGACATTCCTTCAATTACGTGTGCTGGTCCTCTTTCTGTACCGACAATAGTTATCTTCATCCTTATGATTTAGGCCAAATGTTCAATTCCTAAACCTGACACAGGCATGAAATTGAGTAGTCCAGTGCTCATTTTTTATTACTCACATAGTTCTCAGTTCATCCAAGAGAAAATCCCATTGAAGTTTTTTCCTCAAAAATGTTATATTACATTTGGCCTTTAAATTACATAGCAGTTATGAGACAGGGGGCTTTGTTTCATTGGTCATTTTTTGTATTTTCTCATCTGATTCAGAGCTTTTGTAATAATGTTTGTGGGGGAGGACTGAGCACCATTTTTTAAAAAAAGTTTTTTCAATAACGAGCTGATCTTGAAAATGAAATGCTAATAGCAAGAGATAAACAGGCAAAGTCTATATAACACTCTTAATGCACTGTACTTCAATCCTGACCTTCAGCCTCTTTGCTTTTTTGGTCCTGGATATCTCTTCAGCACAAACTGTCAGTCATATGGAGATTTTTTTTATCCATACAAATAGTTGGCAGAACAAGGATGTGTCCAGTCCAATCATTTCCATGTCACCTTTCTCTCCAGTGGTGAAGACCTAGCTCACTAATCCTTTCTGCTACCTAACCTTGGCAGAATTTTAATTTTAATCTTCTCTCTGAGGAGATGCACAAGAAAACGCAAGGAATATTAATACATGGGCTGAGCTGGACTGAATGTGAAAAAGTGATCATTCTTTCAGAGACTTAGATATATATGTGTTCAAAAGTGTATCCATTACTAGTGAGCTAAACCCCTCCCTCCGCACAGAGCAAGTCAAAACAGCAGAAAGGAAGACCCTGAATTAATTGAACGACTTATACCACCTGAACCTCTACCAAAAATCTACATACTGTTTCTACTCACTGAAGAACCTGAGCAAAAGTGGATAATAATAAGCAAGGATCATTCAACCTTTACACAGCTGACTTTTGTTCCAGCAACTTCTCAGAAACCAGTGAGTAGTCACAGAAATCTGAACAGTTTGCAGTTGCCCTTACCTTACCATAAATGCCTTTATGTTAAGGAAACATAAATAGACAGAAGCTGACCGTAACAAAAAAAATTCTGCCTACAGAAAATGCAAGTCTCAACAGGCAGTTATTCACATAATGACCTCCTGACCCATATTTAACAAAAGCTACACACTAGTACTGAAAAAGACTGAAGTCAAATAGTCATTTCAGAGTTGTACCTTTGGCCAGTGGACCACAGGACTGCAGTATGCTCTGTCGCACAAGGCTTTCAGGCCTCATAATTACATTCCAAGCACTGTTAGCCCTGCACTGACCATGTAGATCAGTTAAGAGAGGCAGGAGGCCTTTCTTTTTTATAATGTAAGCTTACCCTTTTGACGTAAGCCTCTGCAAAGTGGTCACTGATGTTCTGCAGAAAGACAACTGGTCACATAGGTCTGTCTCCCCACCTTCTTTCAGGTGCTAACTTTCATTAAAAGAAGTTTTAATTTAATATTAATTTATTACTTATTTATTACATAGTGCTATTCCATGCTACAAACTGCTGAGCTTGCCTTACAGCTACTATTTGATCTTTGGGAGGGAAAGGAAGCAGGCTGTGTGTCCGTGGATGGGAGGGGGACATGATCTGTATTGAGATGCAACCCACATTGTGAAATAGTTCAGAAACATCCAGTATTAAATATAAAGCACAAGACTGCCTCTGTTATTAGGCATATTTATGATGTTCACACCTTCCATACATGATTTGGAGATGTCACTTCAAAGTATGGCATTCCCCATCACCTTTCCTTGACAAAAATATTATCAGAAAAAACATTATCATTTTCTTTCACGTTTACTCTTATGCACACTGCAGCACAAGCCTTCTCTGACTTCCACCAGTGCCCAGTAGAGGCTATGACTCTTTTTGTTGTTGTTCAGAAGTATAAAACCAACTCACTGCTTCAGGACTGAGGTCATCTCCTGCAGGTCTTTGTCACGAAGACAGCATGCCTGGCCTGATTTTGCCATTTGCAGAAGATATCAACAGAGACATGGACTGGCTTTAATAACACAAATCTTGACTGTTTCTTATGGAGATGTGACTCTTGTCCATCGTTCTTTCATTCTATAAGCATAAAACATAAAGCCACCATTGCTCAATCTCCTTCTGGAGAAGAGTCTGTGATTGTGTCTCAGCAGAGACCCTGTTTCTCAGGATAAATTTCCTGAGGAGTGATGCAATGAATACTGAATGCTTTTCTTTTATAATGTGAAATACTTTCCAAGGTCCATTTACTATCATCACAGGGAGAAAATTTGTGCTGACTATCTGACAGAGGTCATAATCAGTAAATATGCAAGGTAAGGTACAGATGAGACCTTTGGTCCAGTTTGCCAGATGATCCATCAAGAGTAATTAAGAAGCAATCATCAAAGTTTAATCCAAATATTACGCTATATATACACTGATATCTTGAGTTTAAAAGGCTGACTGAGATTGTCATAAGAGGTTTTCATTGTATTTCCATTTGTTTCTAGTTTAAACCAGATTTTTCTCACCCTGTCTCAGTAATTCCTTTTTCAGATACAGTGGAAACTAAAGCATGCAGTTACACATGAAAAATCTATTTTTTATATCTGCAACACCTTTTTTTCTATTTATTCTCTGCTTATAATTTTTCTTTGCAGTAACAACTTGAGTCATGGCTTCTGTGACACACTGATGGCACATGGAACAAAAATTAAACCACAGTATGAAAAAGACAGAAGGACCAGGGCAGGTCGTGCCTGACCAATCTGGTGGCCTTCTATGATGGAGTGATGGCATCAGTGGACCAAGGGAGGGTGACGGATGTCATTTACTTGGACTTGTGCAAGGCCTTTGACATGGTCCCGCACTTATCTCTAAACTGGAGAGATGTGGATTTGATGGGTGGACTGTTCATTGGATAAAGAACTGGCTGGAGGGTCGCAGCCAAAGGGTTGTAGTCAATGGCTCTACGTCCAGGTGGAGGCCGGTCATGAGTGGTGTCCCCCAGGGGTCCGTCTTGGGACTGGTGCTTTTCAACATCTTTATTGATGACTTAGACAGTGGGATCGAGTGCACCCTCAGCAAGTCTGCTGATGACACCAAGCTGAGTGGTGCAGTTGATAGCCCTGAAGGAAGGGATGCCATCCAGAGGGACCTGGACAGGCTGGAAAAGTGGGCCCACGAGAACCTGATGAGGTTCAACAAGGCCAAGTGCAAAGTGTTGCACTTGTGTTGGGGCAATCCCAGGTGTGTGTACAGACTGGGAGAAGAACTCCTTGAGAGCAGCCCTGCGGAGAAGGACTT
>VXAV01008659.1:58356-72806 GCA_013399715.1 Alectura lathami
AAAAAAAAGACATACTACACAAAGGTAATTTTAAGGATTCTTCCTGGCTTTTATATTGTATCAGTTACCATAGATGGCTAGAAAACTAGTCTTTTGCCCTAAAAAATGCTAAAAGCCATTTCACATCAGCTATTGCGACTTAGCAGAAGTGCTCTTCAGCTCAGCCCCAATTCCTGCAATGCCCACCGAATTTCTGGAGTCACTGAGTGTTTTCTAAGACAGATCTTCACAATATTGGTAGGTGCAGTCTGTGCTAGCTGCCTGTCCTGGCGTCCTGCTCGACTGAACTTGGAACCCGCTACTCTATGACTCACCTATCTTCACAGCACATAGGGGAAGATGGAGGGCTGCTAAGAGCAGATGAACAGCTTAGGGGAAGAGCATCAGAAGCAGATCAAGTATAAGAATAATCCTTTGATACATCTTCTCAGCTTTTGGCAACTAGAGGTTTAGAAACTTCCTCTACTGAAGACTGAATCAGGAAAATCTTCTCTGAAATAAAGATAATCTAAATAGACCAAGACCTTTTACACAGAAAGCTGCTTTATATTTATTACCATAATTCTAGTTCTTCCCTCTAAATTTTCTTGCTGTTTTATATGCACCAGAGGGTATACCCAATCTATTGGCAGTTTTTAAGATGTGGGTTCACCACTGATTAACAGAAAGACATGGCTGCATTGTGATCTTCAGGTTATGGTTCCTTCCTGACAGTAGGAAACCATCACAAATACAGCATGCTGAGTAGGATCTGTTCAGGACTAGCTGATAGCAAAGACACAGAACAAGATTTCACAACTAAATCCCACCCCTCTCTAGGGTTTTACAAACTCCAGATCAGGATTAAGAAAACACTTCTCACAAGGAATTCAAACCACAAACCATAGAACACTTCATGGCCTCTTATTGAATGTATTGCATAGTATGCAGAGCAGTCACTGGATCTGGGAGAGCTCTGGTTCTGTTTACCCCCTTCTGCTGGTGATGATTCAAGGCCATCCTTCTTGGCTCCAGAGGAGCTCTCACAAAGGTGGCCACTTACAGGTGGTTCTCTGACTCAGCAAGTCCTGAAGGGCTTCTTATAAGCAGAGGAATTCTGCTTAAAAAAATAATACTAATAATTATAAAGTGTAAAATGTGTCTTCTCTTTGAACAAGAGCAGTAATAGGGCACTCTCTTTTCAAAGGTAAGAAATGCAGATATAAATTCTTAGAACTGAAGAATGAAACTCTAGTTTTCTGCAAGCTCATTAAATGCTCCAACTGGTGAGCTACTCTATAAAGGCAAAAGAGTGTTCAAACTTTTCAGCTTTGTTAAAAGAAGGGAGAAGCCAAAAGCAAAAACATTTGCTCCATTTTTACAGCCCCGATCTATTAGGCTGTTTGTGATAATAGGGCTTTATAAGGCATTTTCAATTCCATTGCTGAGGTACCCAAAAGTTATTCTTCACTCCTTAAATTCTCAATTTAAAATCTTAATTTTTGTAAATGCAGTATAAAAACTGACCATTGTACACTAATGCAATGACACATTCAGGAAAAGAGATGCAAGATATTCTTTTCTGATTTTTATGGCATGCATGGGCTTCTACCACAATATAGCTAGCAGCAATAAAAGAGGGGAGTTTTACTCAACCTGACAAAATGCAGTCTGCTAATAGCGAAAGACAGGAAATTTTTTAGCCTTTCTTTTTCCTTTGCTTTGTTGGTACATTTTTCCTCTAGATGTTGGAAATTAACAGAGTAAAAGGAAAGGTGGGCTTGAATTCAGAAGAAATGAGACTTTGATCTTAAAGAAGGTAAAAATCAGAATGCAGGAGTACACATATCACTAGGTCAGGGGAAGTGATGTCACACATAATGAGCAACAACGATACTTCTGAAAAAAATAACTTCAAAAAATGCCTCCTAGATATTAAATCAAGCAGTATGTTTGCATGTTAACTGCCTCCAAGCAATCTTTTATATTAAACTACTTTACGTGCAAGACTTCCAGATCATTTACAGGGCAAGTGCTTAGGAATATAGGGGCTTTCCAAGTGCCTGAAAAGATTGTCTGACTGATTGTCTGTCTACAGATTTTCTTTTAAAGCTATTTTAAGTATATGATCCCATCCCAGCTATTTAACTCAGGAACCTGTCAATTACATGCTGCCTAATTGAACTCTCATATACTGTAGGATTGCAAGCCACAAAGCATATGAACAAAAATGTGAAAAAAGGGTTTTCTGCTGTGATTCATTCTTCAAACCCAATTTGAAAAGGTCAGATTTCAGATTGCACAACCCTGTTGAGACTTAGGGACTTAACTGGGACAATCGTACACCAAAAAAAAGGCCTAATTTTTCTTCCTCTGTTGAAAGGCAAGAGGTTGTCTTTAATATCAGTTACTTGCTGGGGCTGATAGTAAGGGCAGTGGGTGGGGGAGGACAATGAAAATTGAAAAAGTGAAACAGTTTTTGTGCTGTTGAGCTGACTGAATGGATGACTGACTGACTGTGTGACATCTCCCTCAGAGACACTTTGCAGTCCTGCAAAGTTTTGTTTTGCAAGTCTTGTTTAACTTTTTTCTTCAAAGAGAAAATATGGGATATGAAATAGATTTAGGGTCTAAATAAGGGAAAATATCATTACAAGAGATTTTAAGAAAGGCTAGAAATAAACTGTGTATTTCACAAAGGTTGGACTGTCATTCTGAGCTAAAACTCCCTGAGGTTAATTGGGAACCTTGATTTCAACAGGATTTGTATCAGAGCCTAAAACACTGTTTTACAGAAATGAGAATGGCAGTATCTATCTAAATATGCATTAAACAAATTTAAACTACTTATTTAATCAGCATACAAATGGATTTACATTCTCTCTGTTTATTGACTGACTGCATAAACAAGTGTGACTTCAGCTGGTGTAAATCCTTAGGACTCTGCCAGCTCCAATGGAGCAATGACAGTTCATATCAGCACGGAGATCTGAACCAAAGAGAAGAACAAGGAATTTTACACATTGTATGGTAATCTATCCTCTTAAATAGTTTGAAATATGACTGAGTGAGCTCATATTAGCTGATAAGAATTTATTGTAAGGAAGAAAAAACATCTAACAGCATATGCTCACATAGCAGGTGGCTTGCAATTATGATGATCCCCATATGTTCTCAGAACTATATCTGGCATCCTCTTTGATATTTAAGGGGTAATTGAGTGTTAATTCCATTGACCTTATTTGCAGAACCTCTTCCATCATGGGAGCATTAGTGACAGTCAGGCAGCACACTTTACATAGCTGTCTACTGGATATTTTTCTTTTTAGTGATTTTTTTTTACCTGAGGCATTTCAGTCATGTAACTTCAGCAATCAATTTTGGCCCAGAGCAGCACAGTCCTCAGTCACACAGAAGCAAGTATTTGCATGCAAGCTAGCTATTAAAGCACCAGGGAAAAGACTGAGTCCACAAAAGCTTAAGAAATTGGAATCTGAGTTGAATCATCGCAGTCAGCTAAACTACTGGCCCTGTAATTAGCCTTTTTGGAGGTCTGTTAAATTGTTAATCCCTTTGCTGGATATAATTGCTTTATTGAATCTAAATTAATCCAATGTTTTAAGAAATTATCGTGCAATTCTAATGGTTACATAAAATTTAAAAAAAAAAAAAAGAATAGAAACTACTTTGTTAGAGACTTCATTCAGATTAGAATCACAAAAACAGCTTAGGGAATGGTATTTTTGTGCAGAATTTTGTTGGGGGTGGTGCTGAGTTGAGGGGGTAATATTTTATTTACACAGTGTATGCAAATTAGTTGTATTTAAAAATTCACTAGATTGAGAGCACTCACTGCATATGGAGAGTGAGTCAGTGCCAAGTCAGAACTGGATCCATGCCAGGAAAGAGAGCTGGCAGTGCAGCATCTGTAAAGTGTTGGATGGGATGGAAGACAAACCTAAAACACTTCTGTTCATTACACATCTAAGCTATTTCCTAGCCATTCATCTAGATCTGAATTTCCAGACCAAAACTACTGCACCTAAATATGGACATTTACATATTTTGCAGCACACAGAAGCCATATTGGGTCCCAGAAGGACTAACTGAACCTGAATGTATACCACTGAAATACCCAGGGGTAATCAGGTCTAATCTGACCCAGTCTGGGATAGAAAAAAAAATGTATCATCCAGGTGTCTGGGAATTCCAACACTACCAGGAATTATCTCATTATCTTACAGCACTATCCTCATCAGATTAAGAGGAGGATAGTGGGAAGGACATGGAAACACTAGAAGCAGAGCAGATAAAAGGGAAGAAGAAAAAACATTGAGTCTTAATTGAGCTTAGAGAGGAAGCAGGAGGAGAACAACATAGTTGGCTGGGTTATGATTTATTCTCTCTAGTAATCTACGTTTGCAGTAGATTGAGGCATGCTCTGTTTCTAATATATATTTTATACCCTGTTTATCAAGTATGAAGTCAAGGATCAACATGTTTAAGTTCTGGGCAAAGTATGTTTCTTCTTCAGAGCCAATCTCTTCAGGCTTTACTTTGTAAAGCCCAGTGAGCATGTTAGCATTTTTCAAGCTGTTACAGCTGATTCTACTCTGCATATGCTGCATATACAAGGCATATGCTGCTCTAGCGTGTTACAATAAACTCTGTAATATATTACACTTTACATTATCCCCTATATGCATAATGTGTAATCTTGATCCCCAGTGCTTCACCAAAAAATCATCACTGAATGAGCACAAGAAAATTTGAGGTGAAATTTGAAAAAAAGAAAGAGAAAGGGGAAAAGAAGGGCAGAACTAGATACACAAACCAATGGATGTATGACCCTCTTTCTTTTTTCTCTTCCACCTTTAAAAGTAAGGAGAGGTGGAAGGGTAACAGGAGAGAATCAGTGAAGAGGTCAATGGTAGGAAGTTTCCAAAGATTCATAAATAATCATAACCGTTGACACATACTTTGCATTTTGATTGTAATTTGTAGAATATTTTGCTATTTTTAAGAGAAATTTTAGAGATTCCATGTTTGTGTATATATTTAAAAATCCATGCTCATATGTACAAATATACAAACTATGTATTACAAACGTAAGTTTTGGGTTGTTGAAGTTCCAGTAGTGTGCATGAGTATTTAGAATATATCAAAACTAGCCCTGATAGGAATGAAAGTGGTGTTTGAAACTAGCCTGATGTACTCACATGTCAAGTTACACACAGGAAAGCAAGTGTGTAATAAAGTGACATCTTTGAAACACAGCTTTTACACATGGCTGAAAAACTGCCACTTCAGCAATGAAGCATGACAGCTGCTCAGAGCATACTCTGACTCTATATTCTTTTCTTTTCATTCAGTTATGATGTCCTCAGTAACTCTGTACTTATCGAGATTTTAGTCAAGCCTATTTTAATGTGTACACAGATAATTTCATGACAGATAGCTATCAAATGATCCATTGCCGTAAGACACTTCTTTTTTTTTTTACAAGATCATCAAATTCATAATTCTATAGACAAACAGGCAATAGAACAAGCAGGTTTTTCTGGGTATTTCCTTGTTCATATTTTACATAGGAAAAACAATAAATCAATAAGTTGCCTAAGGGCAACTTCAGCTTAGGTTTCACCATTATTTTACTATTACTTTACAGGGAACCAAAGGCAAATATATTAAAATAAATACCGTCAGGATCGTTCTTTCTCCTTACAGGGTATCAGTCCTCTTGTCTCATGTCCTTTTTTTATCTGTGAGTACTTCTTGAAAACTTCACCGTCAGCTTCAGATGAGGAGCTCATTCTGCCACAAGCACCTGTACCACAACCGCTACCTTGAACTGAAGGAAAGGTAGGAAGAGTTTTGGAAGACTAGACTGGCCTGATCATGCATTACTCAATGACCTAATATTCAGGAAAGACATATTAAAAAAAAAAAAAATTAACTATGTAAATTAACACAGATTACTAAAGGCAAGTACAAAAAATATGGGATAAACACATAGGTAAAAAACCTCCTGTCTGCTCAGACATATAACCATGATAGAATCTGAAGAGTAGATAAAGTGCCATCAGAAATGATTTTCAAGTGCATCATTAATGAGAAAAAAATGAAGGTAATAGCTTATGACAAAATATAGTTAATTGAAAGTGAGTGAAAGTGTTCAATCTGAGGCAAGAGAAGTGACAAGTTTTATTAGGCTACCTAATTTAATAGTGAAAAGAAAGTAGGTTAGCCTTCAGGACCACAAGTCCAGCTCCTGTCCTTATTTCCCAGCTGTATCCATTGGTCTAATAAAAGGTTGCTTTTTCCCACAAACTTTCTGTGCTTACATTCGTGGGCTACCATGTTATTACCACTATATCTTGAAAGAATTCAATGATTTTTTTTGCTTCAGACTTTGCTTATAAGATCAGGTTTAATGTCATAGACCATCCCAATAATATCCTAAGCAGAAAATCAGGCTGGAAATAATGGAAGGAATAATGGTAGAACATACATAGATTATACAATAGTGTTGATGTTGTCTAGGCCTGATGTAATTCCACACTGAGAATTTAGAAAATTTTCAGAGACATCAGCAATTATGTTTAGCATCTTGAGAAATACAGATTCCAGAAGACTAGAAAGGGCAAGCATTTACTTCCTTTTTAAACATCAAAAAGGAGAAGAGAGCCTAACTTCATATCACTAGAAAATATCAGAATAAATAATGAAAGATCTCTTTGTAAGAATCTGGACTATAACCAGGATGCGAGTAAGAGCCAAGATGAATTTTTCATAAATAAATCATTTCAGGAAAAAAATTATATCTCTCCATGGCAGATAACAAGCTGTAAGGATCAAGGAGAATAAATACTATCACACATCTGGATTTTGGCTTTTGACATCTCACAGGACATTACAACAGACAAACGGTTTTCAGGTAGCTGGACAGCTACTTGGAACTGGAAATCTCATTCAAAGTACAGTTATCGATTCATTTTCAAATGAGCAAGATGCATCAGGTCAGGTTCTGCAAGAATCTGTCTGCATGACATTCATAGATAAATTAAGATGTTTTTTGCTTTTGAAAATGACAGCTAAAAAAAGCTTCAAATCCTTTGGAGCACAGAACGCATGTCTGAAATGGCCTTGAAGAACAGGAGAAATCTGAATTCAACTAAGGAAATGAATTCAGATGCACTTGCACAAAAAACAAATGAACAAAAAAAAAAAAAGGTCTGTACAAATACAGGCTGGAGAATGACTATCAAGACAAGCACAGTGTAAAAAAGAATCTACCAGTTGGAACGGGTCACAAGTAAACAATAAAATCATATATTTGCATAAGGAGCAATAATGCTGGTTTAGAGAAAATGAACACATTGTATGTTAAACACACAAAACATTCCTTCAGCTCTACTCAGAGTTGGTAATCCCTCACTTGGAGCCCTGTGACCAGTGCAGGTTATCACATGTCAAGGAATATATCAACTGTCTGGAGAAATTCCCAAGAACAGAAATGAGAGTTAACTTCCAAAAAAGATGATCTATCACGAGACTTTGCAAGACCTTGACTTGCTTAATCCAGGGGGCAGGAAACTACGAGTTTTAAAATTTTTAGAAATATTCTCTGTGAAAGAAAATAATGCATTACTTCCCCCAACCTCAAAAAGGAAAAATGATTGCAAATAGGAAGAATTATGTTAGAGGTGAGAGAAATATTTCTGTGTCTAAGGCCAACTAATCAATGAGTAACAGACCTACAGAGATTTTCCTGCGTAAAATCTTGAGGAGTCAGCCAGACAACTGGATTGGTTTTCTGTACTGATCCTGCTTTTGAATTAGTGGATGTCATAAATATTGCACAGAAAGTACTATTATCAACAAGTATGAAACGTTCTACATTCTCTTAATTGTATAGACTGTGCTAAATGTGTGTCTCTATTAAGGGCATTATAATGTAAATCAAACATGAAAATTGAAAGTAAAATGATTGCCATAAGCAAGGATTCAAAATTCCTTTAACTAGGCAGTGTGCTTCTGAATAAATCAGACGAATTGAAACTGGAGATACATGCATTACTCACAAATCTCTCACAGTAGACCTCTTCTTTCTGTCCAGATATTTAATTGCTCAAAAAAAAAAAAAAAAAAATCAGAGTTTAATTATTAATTACAATCACAAAATGTGAGTGCCTTTGTGAGTAGTCCATATTGCATTGTCTTCTAAGGTTACTGCATGCTCAACAGTTTTCTGTTTATTTGCATTAAAAAAAAATAAATAAAATCAATTTCTGTATCCTGCAGCTCTTAGCTCTGGCACATCCAGTCTTTCTTGAATATCAGTTCTTTCCACCTTCTTTCCCACTCTGAATTTTTGACTAGGTCATTATTCATGTAGTGCTGTTGATGATATTTACATAATACGAGCATGATTATGGACAAACCTATAGCCTTACTATATGTATCAGCCTAGCATTTAAAGGTAAATCCTTTAAGCAATCTAGATATGATACAGGTCTAAGTTTCTCAGAGCTGCAATAATGATCCTAGGCCATTAAGAGGCAAGGTGTTCCTGGCCTCAGCAACATAACTTGCTACAAATGTTCACTGCTTTGTTGTAGTCTCCAAGACTTTTTAACTTCTTACTCTAATGTTTATGAGAATAACATACAGATGCTTAATTATCCTGTGATGTCCTTCATCGCCAGGTCTTAACAAGTGTGCTATTAGACAGACTTCTCCATCTTGGTGGAGAAGTGTTATCACGGCCAATAGAGCTGGGAGGAGGATCAAGTCCAAGAACAGTTAGAAGGCAATGTGGTGAGCTTACCTAGAACTTTTACTGAAAGTCCTTTTCTTTCTCAAAACACCCTTGCTATTCTTGCAAACAGTGGGGAGTAGCCAGGCATACCAGTGGTTAAACACAGATGATGTTTTACCTGTTCCTGTTGCTGTGTGTACAGAAAACTCACAAGTCACTCACACAGTCTCACTCACATTGGTAGATTCATACTGAAAAAGAAGTCACAAGATTACAATTGTCAGTACGGATTCCTATACTTGCCTATGAACAAACCTATATATACACGTCTCTAAGATAAGTGAGCTATTAGGGACTCATTTTCTCCCTGTAACATCTAGCACAACAAGAAAATAATATTTTAGAAAGTTACTCTACTTCATTGACAGGATTTCTCCAAAATTAGTGTCACCAAAAATAGTATCTGGGAGAGGTTTAAAGTTATTTTAAAAATATGTACTTTGTGATGGGAAAGAGAAACCTTGTGCTGAGCAGTACAAAACTGCAATCTATTGCTGCTGTGATCGTTATTGTCTGTTCCCAGTTACTGGACTGCATGCCAAAGCAGCCATGATGACAGGGTCCAGGAATAATTGTGTTGGAGATTTGGAGATGCCTCTGGGTCTGCCATTTCGTTAGACTGCCCCTGTGCTGCCTTGTCTTCCTTGTCCTTCTGAATGGCATTTCCTTTCCCTTCAATGTATTCTTTTATAACGTGTCTCTACTTTGTCCATTCATGACTAGCATCCCATTTGAATCCTGCATACATCCTGCTATATGCGAGGTGTATATAGCAGACCTTCAAGCTGTGAGTGCACATTTATTTCAAGAAGGAAGATGGATTTAAGAAATACATGTTTTCTGCCTCAGAAACACACACTTGGAGCCTTTCTGTTGAAATGCCGCCTGATTTGACCACACAACATAGCTGCTAAGTTTTCAGTCTGAAGTCTTTGTAAATACACACCACACCCCTTTAGTCAAGTACCCAGTTCCTACTATAAATAATATGTTGATTTTTTTTTCTAACTAAATCCTGACTCCATGTGGAAAACTCAGACTTGGTTTCAGATTCCACATGCCTTTTTCAGCCCAGGAAAGTTTAGTCTGATGTATTTTAAAGACGAGGAAAAAACAACAACTAGAGCTGGGTTCAGTTTGAATTTTATATTCTGCCAATTGAGATAAAAATAGAGTTGTGATTTAGGGGAGAGAGTATCTACACTGCTCAGACAGAGAGCTCCTGGGAATTTTGAGAATATTCTGTGTGCCTCTACATTGAAGGCTTTTGGGTCACTCCCAGCATACCCAGACTGCTGTACCTTCTGGGGGTATGCACAAACAGAAACCTGGGCCTCTTCTTATTTCTCCATATTATGAACATGCAGTGACCCTATCATACAATCCTTCATAACACACCATGTCTCACAGCAAAAGGCTGTGGAGGAGGGCAAGAGACCAGGGCCATAGCCAGATGCAGGCCCTGTGGTTATCAGCCCTCTGCACGGGCTCACAGGTGCTGGGAACTGCCCAGTCTGAACTTGCAAATATCCTTCACATGGAGGAAATGAGCTAGTGTGGAGATGCTCTCTGGCATGGGGACCCCTTGCTAGGTAAACTGTGGAGAGGGTGTCAGTGCCAGCTGCTCCACCAAGCACCCACAAATGTGACAGTGAGCGCAGGCCCAGGTACACCACAAGGGACCCCAGAGCAGCCAGTGACACAGCCCTTGTGGCTGCAGAGCATGCCTGGGAGATGCACTCAGGAACATAATCTCCCTTCACAGAGGGTTTCCAGAGCATCTCAGAGGGTACTGCAAGGCCTGGGAGCATGGGCAGTCAAGGCATTTAGCCTTGACAGTGCTGTAATGCACAGGGCTTTGAGGTCCAGCTATCTTGTCGGCTACCTCAGTCACCCCATTTATAAACCAGTGTTACAATATCCTGCATAAATGATTGTCACCAAGAATAAAATCCTTCAGGCTAAAGCTGCAGCTAGCACGTGCAAGATGTGCTGCAGGCAACATACTAGGCCTTCACCTCTCCCTTTCCTTGGATAGTCCTCAAAATGATCATTGCTGCTCCACTGCAGTTACAGGCACTGTGTACCAAAGGGGAGAAAGAAATGCCAGGTAGGTGGAAAGGAGGAAGGGAACGGTCTAACCTGACTTCCTTCTGATCTTTGCCTTGGTTTTGATGTGTGGATTACAATATGATGTGATTGATGGTCCATGGACCTAAGCACCAGCCTGTGTTCTCCCTTATTTGGACACAGCACATGTACCCAGAAAGCCGCAGGGGATGTATTACCTCTTTTGCAAGCTCCCTTCAAGTAGCTCTGTGCCGTCCATTGCCAGCTTGTGTTTCACAAGCACAGCCTTTCTCCAGCAGCAAGAAACATTTACACCATAAGTTTTGTAAAGCTCAGTTTTTTGCACTGAGAAAAAAAAACTGTGCCTTTTTAAGAATGCCATAAAATGCTATGTATGCACTGACAGATTGAAAAATAGCTAACAAATTGCTATTTCAAAAACATTAAGAATGCACTTTAGGTATTATTACCAAAAGACACTGTCACATGGTGACATTCTTATCTCCAGAACTTTCTGACCTGAATCTATCTTCATCCACTGCTTTCATTAAGACAGAGTAATCTCTGGGACCTTCACTGAGCATAAAGCGACAGTATCCACAGTATGTAAAACAGGGATTCAGGAACGTCCTTCCCCAGACCATGTTAAGTAACTTTTCTAAATTTTATTAACATGCTAAGAGTTCATGTGAATTAATTATTGTGATTAATCATGCTTGTTCATACAATGTATATCTGAGATTTTTTTTTGAGTTTTGGGAGCAATCTACATTGTGTGGAATATCTGTGCCAGTTTTGCTACAAGCCTGTTTTTGCTGATCAGCTATAAATAGTGCACAGCACACATGTGAAAAGGATCACACTCTGTTCTGAGGTGGGAAACAGCTGAAGAAAACTCTTCTGGTAAACAAGCCCTTCCTGAAGGCTGTCGGAGTAATTGGCAGTGAGCACAGCTCCCAGATTGCTCTGCTGACAAAGCTGCCCTGCTCCTCCCTGCTACTAAAGCAACACTGTGTCAGGGAAGCCAGAGACCAGCAACACAGAAACCAAGAAGTCGTGGTCGTGACCTTAGAGAAAAACAGCCAAAACCACACTCTTTAGCAAACCACCTCCTCTTTATTGTTCAGAAGTTCACTCCAGTTCCCATCTCAGCTGCTGATACCACCACCTCCCTCTGCCAGCACTCACCGCAGGCTCCAGAGCTGCTCAGCCCTGCATGGCAGGTCCAACAGGCGTGTTTCTCCACGCTAGAGATTATCAGGTACAACAATTTTACAGCCTCCACATGCAAACACTTCTGGTGCCCTTTAGAAAGACTCTTCTGATATCTCACACGTTTTGCTATACTGTCCATCAAGGGATCACATACCTCTGTTCTTTTCAGCAGTGTCATGCACCATTCCCAGTAGCTGCATCGCACAGTATTTAATGCTCTGTTATTTTCCCGCTTCATCGGCTGCATGCACTGTAAATCTGCCTTGTGTCCTATGCGGTATCTGTGCCAGCAAAACTGGAAATTCTTCCAATTTTATGCAGCAAACCATATTTATGTGGACATAAAATATGCCAGCTGACACTGCTATTAGTAGACATACCAGGATGCTGATAGAAGTACTGTTTGTCAGATATGTTTAGGCTGCAGGCAAATACAATGGGGCGTATTCATACTGTCGCAGTTGACAGTTTGCACAAATCTTTCAGAGGTGATCAGTCCTTCTCACCAACTCTCTGAGGAACTCAGACTTTTAAATTTTGTTGCACCAGACTGTGTCTCATCTGATATCTAAAACAGAAGGTGAGATAATCTTGCATCAGCACCAACATAGGTGCAAGATTGTGTACCACAAACTTCCCAGAAGTGTTCGGGCTGACAAAACTCAATGGCTCAAACACCTCCAAAGGAAGAAGCCCAGTCCTGATTTAAACAATCTTGTTTTTAAATGTAGGTGATAGCACAGAAAATATTTTGTAGTCTCCATGCTAATAATTATGATGAGACATCTAAACCAAAAGAGTCACTGGTCAATATGTATACCCATTAAGTGGTTAAGATCATGCTTCACAGTACAGATAATGCATTCCAAACTAGTTCAGAGATGCACAGATCTTCACAGAGAGAACCTGTTTAGTTACTATTGACATTTGGAATATGCTATTTGTTTTCCTTCCCCTTTACAGTTGACAGTTACTGCTTAAGAACAGACTTTGATACAGCCAATGACATGCCTGAGGGTATTTTTTAAAAGCAGTCAGGGGGAGGAGGAAGAGAATGAATACATAAAAATGGTGCCTGATCTAAATTAGTAAATTACATGTTCCCAGATGTTTCCTTCTTGAGACTCCATGTAGAGCAACTACATCAGGATGCCTGTAGTTTAAGGTTTTCAGTGGTCACTACATCTTTCTTCCTCTTTTATAAGCAGATCTCATATTTTCCAGAGTGTTGTTGTTTTCACTTCACATCTTCTGTACAAACAAAATATTCCCTCCCCCACAAACACGTGCACAAGCATATGCCACTCTTTGGTCTGTGTACAGTAGCTTGGCACCAAAAAGATATGTGATTAAGTTTTAACAAGTGTCAAAGCCAAGTGGCTCACAGACACATACCTGGAGATCAGAATGTGGTTTAGGTGTGTTCTGAAATTCAAATTAGCAAGTGTCATTCTTCCTGCCTTCTACCACACTTCAAGGAATGTTTGATCTGCAGAGAGTGAATGAAACACAGAAAATGAGCAAGACAAACCCCAGGATGCAGGGGCTGATACTTCCCACTCCTGGGCACTGCCACTGTCTTTGGGAGCATGTGAATAATCATGTTTACACTTTGTTACATGGCCAGATTTCCGGGCACCAATGTAATGCACTGTGGAACTGCCTCTCTCATAAATATTTAGGTCAAGGATTTCAGCATGGAGCAGTACAATTAACAGTTCAAATCGCTACCACTGAAAGTTTTGTTTGGCATCAGCTGGAATTAAGCAGACATGCATTTGTTAGGTTACGATGTAGTCTATCATTTGTAATACACTATCAATGCAAAAAACAGTCCCTCAGAGCATTGATCAGAAATTTCACATTCTCTTTTTCTGTTCACTAAAGTACACATGTTATAAGGGCTGTCATGGTCTCATGTTACTGCCAAGTTACTCAGAAATAAAAGACTTTACAAGGGAAAGGAGATCTATCTGATGACCTACATGGGTTCTTTATTTTTAAAAATGTTAAATTTAGTTAGTTTCCGTATGAGAGAAAAATGAAATAGACACTGAAAATACTGAAAATGTATTGTATACATCAAATTCAATATGAATTTTACACTACATTCAGCAGTCAGGATTACTGTATCTGTGTTTACATACAACTACTCCTCACACCTCTCTGTCACACTATTGTACAAGTGCAACAACCACAAATACAAGAAAAAGTTGTAAGGTCAGATTGTAGGATATAACCAACAATGATTTTTTTTTCTACCTTCACCCCTTGACCACCTAAACATTCCATTAAGCTGCAGTTGAAATATTACAAAGGAAAAATTAGGGGGAGGCAAAAAAAAAAAAAAAAAAAAAAAGGTTCA
>VXAV01008659.1:72853-83840 GCA_013399715.1 Alectura lathami
AGAAGCCAAATACTAGGAAAATAGGAACCATTCAAGGAGAAAGTTTATTTTATTCTTTGTGCCCTGTCAGTCCAGTACCATCAGTCATCTTCTAGCCTTACAGTTTCTATAACAAGTCTGCATGCCCAAAGCTGAAAGGCCTATCCAACCTCACAGTGAGCAGGGGGCTGAATTCTAACCATACTGCACACACTGACATTTTTCGTATTTACAGACACTGTGATACTGATTCCCTTATACTACCTCAGAAAAGAAAAATATAAGTGACACCTAGTTTTTCACTAAATATTCTAGCACTGCACTGACTTGCTGCACTTGGGATTAATCCCTTTCTGGGACGGTATTTTGGGTATTGCTAGAGACAACGTAAAAAGCACAAGGCACAGGGTAAGAAAAACTTGTAAGACTGAGGTATTGTGAAACCTTTATCTTTTTCACTTGTTTTTCTTCTAATTCCCCTCTTTGTTTCCAGTCCCTCGCCAAACTGCACAAAGACCTACTGCACCACATCCTCACAGAGAAGGCAGTGGTGCAGCATGCAACATGCAGCCGGCACATTGCAGAGGGACCCCTTCTCACAGGCTCTTCCTAGGTGAAAGGTGGACTAAAACCTGCCCCATCAGAGCTCACTCTTGATGGCATCTAATTCTCAAGTAACCTGTTTTCCTAGTCCCAGAGCAGTGCAAGGATGAGGGAATTAATACATTTGAAACCACATGTGCCTTTAAGGAGGACTCTTATTTTTAATAATAGAGTGCACTTGTATGTACAGAAGAGGTACAATTGCTTATTCTTTTTAACAAAGAATCAAACTACCTCACACTGTGACTTGCAGAGCAATTTTAAATGTACATTGGAGTACAGGATGTGCTCTGCTGTGTACATTAAAATTTTTGCAGTCATCCTCTACCTTGTCTTCAAGTGCTGCTAATTTTAATGTGGCTATTTTTTGTAGAGAGTAGGTAAGATCTGATTTTTTTTCTGAAAATACAAGAGGATTTGAAAGGATGAAGGATCTGGATCTGAAGACAATCTTTTCACTTCATTTTATTTCTGTTCTTTGGTATATTCAGCAACCTATTCTTTTCAATGGATGCAAACAGACGCAAACAGAAAAGCTATCATGGAGAAAACTTGGAGTGTAAAAGCCCAACAAAGAATCATTCTATTCACCTTGTCCCGAAGATTTTTTCCAAATACTCGTATATATACACATATATAAATTCCTTTATTTATAGCTCTGTTGAACTATAGAGGTGAATAAAGAGAAAAGCTTTGAATAATTCATCACAATTTCTTCACCACTCAGGTCCAATCTTCCCACATAAACATATCAAACTAAAGTGAATTTTTCAAGTTATTAATATTAAAGATATAACTGCAGAATGTTATTACAAAGGCAAACAAGTATCTTGCTAGTCGGCATTGTTTTGATTTCCATGACTTCATCTGGAGGCAGACACCTTCACCTGAATCAGCCACCCTACACTCTGTGCATAGTCAGCGTAGACAGCTGAGTCCATGGACGGAAACCTCTCATTCTAAGCAGAGAACTAAAATAAACTATCTGAATACATTCCTGAAGTACCTACTTCTCCTGCTGACAGTAAAGGGAGCCCAGAATAGCTAGCTCAGGTGTAGGCATCTACCCCACAGGTATTTAATATCACAAGAGATTAAACACATCTATTGTGTCCCATCTCTGACAAACCTTAAACAAACTAACGTACACCAGTTGAATTATGGCTGCAGGAATTGTGTCACACAAATACATATCAATATACCGAAATATTCAAAATATACTGTTGCTTTCAAGTAACTGCAGGTGACTTCTGTTAAAATGTGCTCTCCAGGAAAACCCAACCAGATTTACTGCATTTTTTACATTTCAAGAAAACACTCAGGTAGCGGCAGTGCTTTTGACATTGCCTTATGCAAAGAATATCCTTTCTATAGGATTTACTAATTTAGCTTGCAAGACTGTGTTTAGAGGAATGTTAAGCATTAACTATCCTGTTCTATTCTCTATTTACAGATTGTGTGTGTAACTACCCACACCCAGAGTTGAACATATACATCCAGAAATAAAGCTCTGTACACAGTTTCCCAGTAGACAATTGCTTACTCATTTAAAATGTATGTTTACTTAAAATTTTGCTCCCTGGGATGGCCTTATGAAATATACATTTCATTTTAGCATGGATTCCCAAAGGAGTCAGCTGCCAGGCAGACTTTTTTGAGCTTCTTCAGTACAAACAATACAAAGCAGGACACAAATCTGCAACACTTGAAATTAGAGTTTCAGCTCAGTTTCTGCTGACAGTGCCTGAGGAGTACCTGGATCCAAACAATTCCATTAGCACACTGATAATTTATTCCTAGCAATTTGCTATCTGACATTAATTTTATATTAAAACCATAATATCTGAACACACTCCAAAAAAAAAAAAAAATTGGGGAGAAGGTCAGGGGCTAATAGGAAATGAATGACTGAGAGAAATTTCCCTTGTTCCCCTCTTTCTTTCCAAACTCCTGCTAGATCCTCCTAGAGTAATTATACCTACTTTCATATTAGACAATGTGGCTATTAATCCTCTCAACTGGAAATCTACCCTAAATTCTGTCCCAAATTTTGAGAATAGGTATAAAAAAAAAAAAAAAAAAGATAAAAATAAATAAAAATTGTGGATTTGAACCATTGCATAGTCTCTAACGAGCTGCCAGTAAATTCAGTTAGGACCTAATATCAGATACCACACCAAATTGTTCCACAACAGGGTCCTCAAATAAGCAGAACTTGTGGCAAAGAACATTTTTGCTAACTTGGTCACACAATTTCCATTGCTAGTCAGAGCAAAATGATATCTAGATACCTATGACAGGATATGTTTAGAAATAAAAGTTTACTGAAGAAGCTAATGCTTGGGATGAATATCATGTTTTATTGTATATTACAAATCCTTCAAAACCAATGTCACAATCAATAAAAACAATAAAGCCACAATACAAGGTTTTGGCTGAAATAAAGGGCAATAAAGTAGTTGTATACTGCTTGGCAGGGGTCCTGGAGACATTTATGTCAGGAGTCATTTGAAACTAAATCAGAAGGGATTCAGGCACCACAAGCTACAAGTAATACCAGCCAGGAAATCTAACCTCTATGAAATTTTACCAATAAAATCTTTTAAAATGTATTATTTTGCATTAAAACCATTCACAGGGTAAATGTTTGGAAAGAGTCTGGCTGAAATAACAGACAGATCTGTTTCTCTCACTTAGCAAAAAAGCATCATTTTGAAAATATAAACAATCATTTAGAAAAGAATTTGGGTAAAGCCCAGAGACAGCTATGGTTTCCAGTAAGGAGAAAAGGTATTTAACTTTGAAGAGAAAAAGTGATAAAAAGTGAGAATCTGTCTCCTCAAAGATTTTATCCAGCAACCAATAGCAGAGGTGAGTTGTGCTCATCTTGGGGATGGTGGGAAGTGAGCAGCTCACACAGCATTAAATGCAGGATGGGAGCCCGATCACTCCTTCAGCCCCGTCAAGTTTACTGCATAGACATCTACAGCAAAATGCATTGAAACCGTGGGACAAAAATAAATAAATAAATAAACCACAGTGTATTTTTAGACTTTTCTATGATTGGTCAGGGCTCATAACATGGGAAATATTATATACAGTATTATAAGTAGAGAAATTAAAAGGGGATAGATTACAAACAGGATAGGAAACTAGATGAGAAAGAAAATAGCTAACATTTTCACTCAACCATACGTGAATTTATTTTATTAATATGACAAACTGCATCTCTTTGTAGTCTAAATAAATTATTTACAGAAAACCTGGAGTTTAGGACAATTTGGCTGGTAAAGAGGAAATGACCTATTAATTTTGAAAGAGAACATCAAATCCAACAGACAACATGGCCTGTCCTGAGAAAGTTGCATGAGAATCACTTTACAGATTTGAAATGTTAAAGCATTCTTAAAAGGCACAAAACAGTGTCTTTTTGTTTTAAAACATTAAATGGGACTTCAATGCCCTTTTACAAACCAGAAATCTGAAGTAATATTGGACCACAATCTCACTACATCATATTTAATTTTCTACCCAGATAAAGAATAATATTATCTAGGCAACATCAGGCTAAGGAAAGGAAAGAATCCCTCAAGCTTCACCAGATAGGTGGGTAGATATTGTACCAGCCTCCCACGGAGTGACAGCTCCCAGCGATCCTCTCTTTCCCCTGGACAGCACAGAAAAATCCATCCATCTCCCAGTCAGAGCACTTATCACCTCAGTAAAATGATAAAGAGTTTTTGTTAGAGGAATTTTTACCCCTACAACCAAAAAAAAAGGGATTTACAAGACTGAATTTTAGTTGTTTCCTAAACGTAGACACTCTTTCCTTACAATTGTAGTGCTAGTGTCTACATTATCCAAAAGAAAATATTTACGTCCCCTTAAATCAACTATACATTTTTCTCCTCTAGCGAGGCCATAGTGTGATATGTATTAAGGTGACATGGTCATCAGGAAAAACAGACCATCTCTTCTCTTTCCCCTCTTTGGCTCTCATGCTCAGCTCAGGCTGTGCTAACACTGCTTGTCTCCCCAGAGCTCAGCTCTGCAATCCAGCTCACTGGGCAGTCAGAGGGTGCAGAGGCTGCCAGGGCAGGGCTACCCTCTCTGACAGCCACTGTGCTTCAAAAGCCCCCCAGACTGCAGCTGTTTTCCAGAACATGGTGTTTCAGTTTGATGATACTATTCCATTAGAGGCCTTAAATAATTACAGAACTGAGTAATTTATTAGATAAATAACTAACTTTTCATTCTAGAAGAGAATGGTAAACATAGCTTTATTAAATAAACATGCATGTATCTACTCTAACCAGGTATCTGCTGTTCACCATAATTTCCATTATGTGTGTCATACATATTAATATATATATATATATCTGTACTACTAACACTTCTGCTTATCTTAATAGATGTGTAAATATCTAAATTGAATTTGCCCATTAAACAGCTGATAGAAAGAAAAAAAAACTTCTGCTTTTAAGTTTCACCCCTATTAAGTTTTGCTGGATTGCTGAGTTACTCTTCATTACTCTTGTTTCTCAAAATATCACCCTCACTTCAGCTGTAAATAACCCAGGAAAATAGTTCAAACCTTAACAGGAAACTTCCAAAGGCAAGATTTTTTCCCCTCATAGCTGTGACCTTTCCCAAGGGAACAGACCACTTTTAGAGGTGTTAGTGCTTTATGTTTGTAGCAATGGAAAAAAAAAAAAAAAAAAGTTTATAGAAATAATGGGTTGGCTGAGAATTTTATGAAAGGATTGCTCCTATTGGGGGATTCAGGGCAAATAAGAGTCAAGATAAAACAAAGTTATGCTGGGAAGCTTGGAGAATTTGTACTAGTTTCAATGTCTTTGCTTCCATCTTCTAAATTGCCAATTGTCAAATGTCATTACTGGTCAGGCTGTCAGTTGCTTATTTGATTATATTTTGGCCCTCTTTTTTGAGTATGAGTGTGTCTGTGTATAAAATCTTAAAATGTGCTTCTGTAGTTGCAAAAGCACAGGAAAGAGTGAAGATGATAATTAAAAGTATTTTGTTGCCTTTTTTGTACATAGCTAATATGCATCTACAACGTAACAATGAAATACTGTGGTGTTTGCTTTTATTTGTCCTTAAAGAATTTGTGACTGCTTGTACTTCAGTAGTTACCAAGAGTTTCTGCACAGTTTTAATACAAATTTATGATGAAGCATACCAAATGAACCACAAGTTATTTAAGAAAATGAAATAAGGAAACTTTTGAGGCTTTAGCAGGCAAACAGACTGAAGTGAGTGTAGTCTGATGTAAATGAATAGACGGCTTCAATGAAAATGAAAGAGAAGAAAACTCCCTCCTGGGGTTCATTATGCCTCTTGAGCTGTTGGTAGTAAAGTTAATTTTTAAATGCTTTGAGGTGATTAAGAACTCAGGCATCACTCTAAATGTAAATAAGTCCTGTTTCATTTCCTTGCAGTTAACTGATTGCAGCAGTCACCAGCTACTTAGCTTGCTGATGTATTTGAGATCCATAGTCTGGTTCATAATTAACCCTCTTCATACGAGGCGAAAATGATAGTAAGCCTGGGTTTGAATGTATATAACCAGGATGTGACAAGTTCACTCTCTAGGGAAAAAAAGTGTATATTTGTAAATAAGAGGGCATTATCTGAAACAAAAGTCTCACAGTGTGAAAATCAGCATACAAATGAAAAGTTTGCTTTTCTGAATGCAGCTTAAAAACACAACCAGAATAGATGCAGTTTTGAAACTTCAGCTTAAATAGATGAATTATTCATATTAATGTATATTATTTATATAAAGCTGGACCTCCTCCACCTCACCAGGTCTGCTAAACAGAAAATTTCAATAACCTACATATGAATATCACATAAAATGAAAAATCCCCAACGATAATCCATTCCTGTAGTGCACACAATTAAGATTTAATAGCAATAAACTTGTTGAAGGCAGTGACTAGGGCCTACAAAATCTGTATTCTCATTCCAAATCTGTCTTAAGACTGTTTCATGGCTATGCGAATGTTTCAGAAGAGACTGTTGCTTTGCACTGGGTGATAATTGTCCAGGCCAGGACATGCTAAGCTGTAAGCAATCAAAATCTCTCCACTGGTGACTAAAATACTGAGGAAATGAATAGTCACCTCTGAAAACGCTGGCCTTAAAGTTCCCTGTACTTCCAAGATGACAGTTACATCTCTCTTTCTTAGAACATTTAGGCTAAAATCATTCATAATTCTGAAATGTTTTAGTTCCACATTTTTAATAGAGGTGCTTCATGTCTATCCTCCAGTCTTGATCACTCTTGTGACATAACCTAAAACAAGTATGGCTGGAAAAGATGAATTCAGGACTTCTACACGTCCAAACCCATAAGTGAAGTGAAATGACAATTAAACAGCACTTTCATTTCTTCATCCATGTTGGTCTGTAGGTTGCTGGAGGCTTTGATTTGGTCTGAAGATTTCCATGTTTTGCCCAAGAGTGGTTGGTACAAAATCCAAGAAGCTCGCAAGGACAACATGCTGAAGGGTAATATCCTTCCTGCTAAGAATCCCAACGGCACTTGGTTATACACCCCAGTCTTTGTAGTTCTGATATGATGGCCAAAGAAGATGCATTTTCTCAATAAATCATATTTAAAACATTCAGTGATTTGTGAACCTACACCAGGGTTTCAAGTTAATTTAAGGTAAAGTCCCATATATACACCACTGCAATGGCAGTGCATACTATAAAGAGCAAATGTTTCATTAACAATACAGATATCCAAAACAAAAGATGCAACACCCTTGTTGTTAAAGTATTTTCCCAAAGCCCAAGAACCTTGGGTTCAGCTCCAAACTTTTGTAGTGAACCATTTTCTCACTTGGTGTCAAGATTCTTTATGACCCACAAAGGTATCTGACATTTGTCAGAAAATACTCTAGATACCGCAGGTGTTTCAAGGCGATGGGCATCCTGGAGGGATGTCCGTTTTCACAACTGCATCACATATTTTGTAAAACAAGTTAAACTCACTATTTAAAAAAAAAAAAAAAAAAAAGCTTCATTTCTTTTTAGTCACTTGAATTCTAAAGGGATTGTAAGAGGAAATTGTACATAAAATAGACATGAAGTTTCACATCCTTTAAACCAAAAAGGCAAAAACATCTCACAGACATTGGATATACCTTTGCCTTACAGAGAAAGAGAGATTGCGCAACTACAGTATACCTAGAAGGAACCAAGAGAGATTCAGGAGCCAGTGAACTAACAAGAAACGGATAATTTCCAAAAGAATAACAACAAAAAAAAGTATAGCCATTATAAACAAATTCTACAAAGATTCATTTGCTCTTTTGCCAGCATTAATATTTAACTCCTTTAGCCCCTGTTGCTAAAAAAAAAAGTAGGAAAGAAACTTCCTAAACTCATCAAGACAGAGACCTCCTAAAACAGCTTTCAGTCTGGGCTTAGCTGAGCACAGCACCAGCTAAAATCCTATTTGTGCTCCTAGACCGTCACAAGCTGTCAGTAAATTTGCTGAAATAAAATTGCGCCCATTTTGGAACCAAGGGCTTTTCAGTCACTTTTGCTCACAATTTCCATTCTCACAATGAAAAAAGTTTTCCTCCGGGTTGTTTTCAGATTAAATACTTCATTACGGTTTTATTTTCCGAACATCTTAAATGCAAATGAACAGCTGGATTTCTAATACTTTCCTTCTAGAAAAGAAAGATTAATGTAATAATATTTGGCTAATGAGTATGTATTTCACTACATTTTAACTCTTAGCTTTACACATATCAACAGCAGAACAGTTTATCTTCTCTGCTTTCTCCAACTCTTAAAGAAAACTACAGCAAGTACTACTCATGCCTTACTTTCCAAACTTCATAAATCTAGCTGGGAAAAGACAGGGAGGTGAGGGAGGTTTATCTAGTCCTTTACTAATGTCAGGGGGCTTCAGATCGAGGGAGTGGAGGGGAAACATTGCTATTGTTCTCAGTAAATGAGGCAGGTCCCATCAGTCTTTCAAAAAAAAATTCTCCAATCATTCACATTCGCTAAATAAAGCTTCTCTGGCCAGCTGCCTGCTGACAGCCACTGCAAGGCAGCAGCTGGAAATACTGTACATCTCACAGGCACCTACAGGGAACGTAACATCACCCCATGAGAAGATTCACAGAATTTCCAACTAGCAAACAAAAAGGCAGAGAAATTACTAGAAAGCACATACTGAAAGATGTGTATGCATATTATTTATAAGGAAGAGATAGTGGCTGTAGCATCTCCAGCATGTAAGATCTTTCCTTTTTTTCTATGTTCTAAATGTGGTGGACTTCAGATTCTATTTTAAAAAGTTATGTCGTCTTTTGAAGTTAGGCATGAATACTCTTGTGCGTGGATATGTGCATTCAATGATTGTGAAGATGAAAACTGATCTCTGGTTATAGCTAGAAGTTGATCTTTGCAAGTAACTCTCAAAGCAAGGTAGTACCTGCAGGACAGCACATTTCAATATTCATTTTTGCGTTCACAGCAGCATCTACCTGCTTCCTCATTTGAAACCCAGGCCCTCTACACAGTACATTCACCACCATTTAAGAATTCTAAACTAATGCACTTATTTGAACTGGACCCACATTATAAGTTCTCTGAAATGCAACAGCCATAGCAAGCCCATGATATTACCTATTAACAAACGTGGATTTAGAAAGGTAATTTCTACTATATCCTGCTTACCAGAGATCTGATAAAAACTCTCAGCAACTATGGCATTAACCTTCAGGGAAAGGTATGCAGGCAAAGCGCACATTGTTTTGTTCCTTTTGTTCTTAATCTTTCACTGTGTTTCACTTTTGCATTCTAAATGAGGACAGGTTTTTTGCTTGGGACCTCCCCACCCACTGCTGCCCCCATCCCCTTTCACCTGTCACCTTCACCATTCCCCACCCACCTGGCTGGGCAGCACAGCCATGAAGCCACAGGCAGAAGGATCTCATGGCACATGGATGAACGCAGAAAGAGTGAGGGCCTCCTGGCACCATGATGCAGGAGACTGGATCCCTACAGCCCACATGAGCTGGGCTTCCCACAGCAAACACCAATGTTCAGGTTTGGAGCTGGAGACTTTCCCCTCACTGTTTACTGAAAACAAATGATCATCCCGAAAGCAATATGTTTATTTCAAATCTTTAGATTTTTAAGACAATCTGCTTGTCTTCCAGAGAGGTGGAAAAGAGGTCTAACCAGTTCTGAACACTTGTAAATCGCAACTGGTATGAAGTAGATAAAACCACAGTAAGTGTTGGCTCCTTGGTGCAGGTGGATGGGAAGAGCTTTCACAACACTTAGGCATGGATTACAGCTTTCTTCTTTGTACCACTTCCGTAATGCAACCTTTCCCATGTCTTAGATGTCTGCAATAACAGTAAGTACTTCTTCAGACAAGTACTGCAGAAATTAATATCAAATGTACAGTGTCCCACAGCATAATGGTCCCACTAGCAGAAGAGAAGTGCACAATCTTGACACAGTGCCCAAGTGTGGCTTCCACAAGTGAAACTCTGCAGCAGTTCTTCCCAAAATTCGGAGCGTTAGTGGGTGCTCAGCACCTCTCAGGGTACAAACAGCACCAAGCAGCCCCAGCCCACTCTGGCAGGCTGAGTGAAGGTTTTAGCATCTTACTCTCGAAGCTTTTCAATACCCTGATCCTAACACAGGTCCTACGAGACAATTTAATTTTCTTACTTCTCAAACTCAGCTTCTCTCCCCCAAATCAGAAGGATTTAAGGAGAAAAACAATCTTATTTCATGAAAAGCAGGGCCTTATCACAGATCCTGGCAATGGAAGAAATCATATACTATGAATGTTTATTTTCTATGATGCAAATAAGGTTCAGAGATATGATTGCAATTCTATGTGCTTACTTGCAAAACTATGCACTCACCTGAGCTGGGTCATTGGCACCAGCTGCCAAAGTTATCTGTGTGCATGTGTCAAGGGCTGCATGAGGTCAAAGAGAGACCATTCAACTGAGCCTTGAGAACCTTGTCAGTGTAAACAAAATTCTCATCAATTTTAGAAAAATATTTACTTCTGTATCATGTTTCTCTCTTCCCAGCAAATCTAACGAGATTTGCACAGAAAATTCATAATTACATGAACTGTTCTCTGCAGTTTAGAAGTCTTTTTTTTTCTATTAATTTTTTCCTCATGTTATCTAGTTATTCACATGTATTCATATCCCTTTTTATACTTGAACATGCCAGTTCTGAATACCTGAACAATTCCAGATCGTGTTTCATTTCATTCTCATTAATGAAGGTTGCCGGCATATCTTTTTCCACAGGCTGAGGAAATACACATCTTACAGCTACTGACAGCCTCTTTTAATATTTCCTTATTTAAAAAAAA
>VXAV01008660.1:9785-28279 GCA_013399715.1 Alectura lathami
GTTTAGGGCTTTAAGACAACGTGAAGTCATGTTTTTCCGAGTATTTCCATGAGCTTTACTCTAGGTTTAACCCCCCTAGAGGCAAATGCTGAAGTATGAAACGGTTAAAAAGGCAGAGCTCCCATTTTCAATGTCTTCAACTCATGTCCATTTCCTGTACAAGCTGAATAACTCTATTTAGGGACTTTAATCATTCTGAAGTCATAATTTCTCACACACCCAAGGAGCAGAGGAAAAAAAGCAAAAGCACCTTCTCATAATTTCTGCATACCGATCAGTAACACACATCAACACTTCTGTTTCTTACAGGATATTTGAGGGCAGTGTCTCACCGTAACACTGACTACTCCTGGAACATATACACAAGTGGCGTTTCATCTGCTTGCAGCTCCTGCTCAGCAATTAACAAATGAATGGGACAGGCTGTAAATAGCTGTGATATCCTCTTTGTTTTCCAGAAAGCATTCTGCTTCCCAGTCTTTGTCTTTGTGAAAAATGTATCTCAATCATACACCGTATAGACCAAGGTGATATTACGGGCAGATCACTTAGCTTAAAATCAGTGTAACTTTCCTGACATCAACAGATCTACACAGATTTACCCAGTGGGAAATCTGGCCCTTTGTGTTGACCTGGAACTGGAAAACCAGATGTCTTCAGAGTCACAAATGGAATCAAACTCACATCTAGAATTTTCACTATTGAAGAAAATCGGAGAGAGATGTTGGCATTGTTTATTATGTACTGTACCCTGTCCACCAGTTGGTGGTAATCCAAGTAACCGTTTTCCATTAGTTACTTCCATACAAAGAAGCTAGTGCCTCCCCTGCACTTGGCAGTCTATAATTCACCTTTTACATCAGTCTCTGAAATGGATTCTCTTTTTAATGAGACCCATTCTGAATATAAAGTTATTTTTCTGGATTTTATTGCATTTGCTACCTGAAATGCATCTACAATGATTTTCAAGGGAAGGCAAATAACGCAAGGCTGGTCTTAATCTCATTCTGTGCAGGAAGCTGGTTCTAACGAAAGGTGTCATTGTCAGCAAGCTCTATGTCTAATGGATTAGCAGCTAACTTTTTTCCCTCTGTTCTGTCTTCCAGATATTGAACTTCATGGGTGGGGAAGAAAAATAGGACTAACCAGAGAAGATTAAGTGTACCAGTTAAAGTTATCCCACCAACACGTTTCTGTAGGAACCTAATAACAAAGCTAACTTCCAAACATAAAGCCTGAAAAGGGAATGCATTCAGATGTCAGAGTTTGCAGAGCACTTGCTGCTGCCTCAGAAACAGAGGTTGCACAGCTCTGTAGGCATTTCCACTCAAAATAAATAATCAGCAACACTGCAGTCCTCTAGCAACCGATTGCGGTATGATTCCTGATCTGCGCGTGCTGGGTAAAGGCAGCAATATAATTTGCTTCCTTGTAATTTTTCTTGTTTTTCAGAATTGTCCTTAGGTAAATGTGTGTGAAATTATAATTGCTAGAAAATAACAGTCTGTAAAAGCTTTTGTATCCTTCCAGATGTCGTGTTTGGCCCTAGCACTCAACCACAGCAAAAGCTGTTCTCTCCAGGCTGTCAGGTGTTGTACAGAGGTATCTGCCTACTTCTGGAGAAAAAGGAGGACTTAGAGATACCTGGCTTTGTTATTTTTTGTGTGTGTGTATTTTTTTTTATTTTCTCCTGGTGTTGTAACAAGGAGGAACAAAGTATGAATAACTTGGCACGAAGCCCATGGAAGTCATGCAGGCTGTGCCAGGAGGTATGTGCAATATTCCCCCTTGCTCTCCTAGACCCACGGCCCTGCATTCCCTGCATTGTGAGCAGCGAGTGTGGGGCTTGGGAACAGTTGTTGCCAAGCCCCCGAAAATCCAGCTGGATTTGCTATTGCACCCGAAGGGAGCAAAGGGACACGCTGGAGCAGAAAGACAAGCAAACAAGTAGCTGGCAGCAGGCTGCCCTCCTGCAGCAGGGATGTTTGCTGGCTCCCTCACCCAGCCCGGGTGCTGCAGGCTCCTGGAAGCTGCAGGTGGAGGGAAGCGCTGCCGTGCACAGTGGTGATGGCTCCAGGGAGGTGTGAGAAACCTGATCACCTCTGTTTGCTGAAGCTGCCTGTTGGCTCCCTCATGGCTGACAAGTTTCCGGGGATACTTATATCCCAGCACTGGGGGAGGCTCCTCATCCCACCAGGAATAAAAACACATGGAAAAAACGAATGTGGTGTAGTGTAGGTTTGTGCACCTAGTGGGCATGGAGAGGAATCGGTTCTCTGCTTGCCCTACATCTCCGCAGCAGCTGCAGGGTTAGACAGGCTGACTCCAGCCCTGTGCCAGCAGATGTGGTGCTCAGCAGGGGCCAAGCAGCTCTGCAGCCTGCGCCGCCCCAACTGGGTGGTTTATTTCTTTGAGGAAAGAGAAACCCTTGGTTTGCTGTAGCTAACCAAACCATGGTGCCCCTGTTTTTACCCAGTTTTGATGTGCTGCTTTATATATTGCAAAAATGTTGAGTGTGTTTAACACAGAGAGTGAGCATCCTATAGCAGATGGATTGTACAAGCAGTGCCACTTCTGCCTGACAAACTACCAGCAAAAAAGTGCTTGCAGGTATTTCTCAAATGCTAGCAGACCCCTCGACCTCCTCACACGTTGCTATTGTCCTGCACCTTCCTTGATTCTTGGTTCCACCTAACTCTCCTTGAGCTGTTTTCTGGACCTGCAGGTGGTACAGCAAACAACAGCATTTACAGATCAGAAATTGCTCATTCTGCCACTTCCCAGACCCAGCCGTGACCAGAGAAGAAAGGCAAAGTACTCTGCACATGAGTCACTGCTGCTTGCTTCGTCTCCAGCCAGTCTGTCCATCAGTAGTTGAGGCAAGCAACTTTCAATTCCTGAGCTGGAAACACAAATCCTTCCCCCAGAAAATGCTAGAGGGTTTCTTCCACTCCCATGCAAGGCTGCTTCTGGCCAGGATTTTATAAAGTGGCATTAAATTTTGCTGGCCAGAGAAGGCACCTGTCCCAGGGTGGTTATTTTTAGCGACAGAGCTGACATCCAGTACAGTAGCCCATGTTATAAAATTTGGCCAGCATCATCTCGCTGTGAGTTACGTTCTGCTTCAGCATGATTAACTGTAGTTAAAAATGAGCTTTGAGGGCATATAAACAGGAGAGCAGAAGGGCTGCTTGGATGCATAAATCAGGCAAATATTAAATGGGAAAGCACATCCAAATTGGTACTTGTTTGCTCAAAGCTTTTTAAATTAAGGGAAATATCATCCCTCCTCAAGAAAGATAGTTCATAATTTCCTCAAACAAGACCTAAACCAGCAAAGACCTTGAGTAATACTGCATAACCCAAAGCACTGTCAACACAGAGGAAGGAGAGCAGAACACTTTCTGCTCCCACTTTGGTTTATCTGTGGGATTGGTGACATGCGGAGAGGACCTGGCCATGGGACAGATGAGATCTGGAGGCCACCTCAGCAGAGAGGGCACAGCTGGGCACCTCCATCTCTCTCCAGCTTCTCCACTTCAGCCTCAAGGGAGCAGCAGGAAGGAGGATTTTCTTTTGTTCTGAGCACAAAATGGTCTTTTAGTGTCCTTACTGGTGCTGAGAGATAACTGGAGGGCAAGAGAGCCCATCCCTGAGGTGAAATTGTCAAAATCTGCAATGTCCTGCTGAGTGGAGGGAGAAAGTGAACTGCATTTATCTTTCCTCAAATTCCAGTAAAGATACAGAGGAAAATTCAGTAGAAATCATTACTTTTAAACCCATTTCTCCTACAGACCAAGCCTCCTAGAAATACAGCAAATTCATCCATCTTTTGTCTGTGAGGAAGATACAGGTGGGGCATTCGAGTCCATAGGTGTATTTTCTGTGGAAGCATGTGGAGTTTTCCATCCCAAAGCAGCTAGGTGCTGCACAGAGGGATCGTGTGCCCAAAGCCATGATAACCCAACAGTCTGGGAGTAACATGGACTTGTCTTATGTGGCTCTAGCCCTAAATTTCCCCTTACAGGCTACAGGCACAACTTTCTGCTCGCAATGAAACCTGAAGGAATAGCAAGCAAGAAGTTTTGCTGGGTTTGCTCAAGGAAATGGTTGTTTTTCCACCTGTGAAACAAACGAGTGTTTCCTCTTGGTTGAAGTCTATGCTGGGAAAATGTCTCTCTGCATCTCCCTAACACTACATCTCATCTTCCAGCTCTGATTCAACGTTTTCATAAGTGTGTTGGCAGTGCTCATCTTGAAAGGTGATACTGCACTAGGCCTTCCTGTTCTTCACCTGACCAGTGTCATTCACGTCCCTGCACCACCATCAGGGCTCGGAGCAATGTTCACTGCTGAATGCTCACATAATTTTTCATTAGCCACTTCTGTTGGCTTCGTGTCCTTTTTGCACACATAGCCAATACGCATTAACAGTTTCCAGTAGGTCCATTAGGAATCTCTTCCCAATCTCCCTAGTAAACGCAATAGCAGCAGTGCAGGCTCACATTTAGTTAACCCCTCCATATGCTGAGAATCTCTCCTCCTCCACTGCCATCCATGCTTCCTTTTGCAAATCCTGCTGAGCTTCATTTTCAGTAACCAGTTCGAGGGGTGTTTTTTCCTTTGTGAACACTGAAACATAAAAATGCATAGTCTGGGGGCTTGCTTTAATTAGGCACTTTTATGTAAAATCTGCTATTGCATCTTTGTATAGAACCTGCTTCAAAGAAAACAAGAAAGCTGGCTTGCTCTGCTTTAGTTCCAAGTTTTTCGCTGGCTTTACCCCTCAGTAGATTAATTGAAGTGATGCTAAATCAGACATGAACTTGGCCTGTAATATTTTAAAATATTAAAACTGAATCAAGCTATTTCAACAAAGCAACTTGTCAGAAACTGCTCAGGACAAGAGATTTGGATTATCAGGCAGGGTTTGTTTTTCACTTACAGGTATGCAGATCTGTGTGCTCATACGCACACAAAATGCACCCTAGCACGGCTGAATCCCCTGTACAAGGCTGAAAAGCCTGTATCAGATAGAGCATCTCAGGGATGTAGGTGGCACCAAGGGCTGGAAGGTGACAGCAGCTGTCACCCCATAGAGAGGACTGATCCCCTAGAAAACAATTTCCATGTCAGGAGAGGGTCAAGCAGTGGCAGGAGCTGGTACACACTGGCTCAGACATGGACTGAAGCATCCAGCACATCTGACTACAGCAGATCAACTCCTCCAGCAGTTGTTAGACATGTTTAAAAGAGTCGGGGCTGGGATCAGTTTGCTCTATGCTGCTTCAGACGTAAAGATGTCCCAGCACACTGCACCCTCACCGCAGTGACAGCCACACCAAAGCCTGAATCAATAAAATCCTTTGGTGTTTACCTTGAAAATGCTCCAACGCGTCGATTCGCGTTGCCTCCTACTTCAGGGCTGGGGGAGATGCATTCCAAATGCTGTGCCTCAGCTTTGTGAAATATTATACGGTGAAGCTAAATGCGTGTTTATTTTAACAATAACACGAGGGGAACCCCTGATGGACTTGTTCAACAAGGCAGCTGGCAGCTGCAGCAGTGAGGAGCAGAGCCGTGCCGGGCTCGGTGTGCAGCAGCGCTGATGGGTGAGGGACTGGGACTGCACCAGTTTGTACCAGCAAGGCTGAGTCCTACTTTCCATCCCAAACCATGTCATTCCAGCATTATGTCCATGATGCCAAAGTTTTCTATCCAGTTCGCTCATGTTGCAAATTACCAACCTGGTCCTGGCCTCTTTGGTATCAGCCACGTGGCTCAGCCCAAGTGCATGCAGAGATACTCCTTGGGCTCCACATCTCGACTTGGGACTTCAGACTCCCCACAGCTCACAGTGTCCCAGCACTTTGATTGGCTTTGGGCTGCTCTCTTGTTTTCATTACTTAACTCAAAGCCTCTACCAGCTTACAGCCGAAACTCGGAGCCAGCCTCGCAAGTCACCCCACATTATTTTTGACTCAACCAACCTATGAGAGGAGTTTTTAAAATCCTAACCAGAGAGAGGCAAACTTCCAAAAGAAGTGGAGTTCAGTTTTGCTGTGGGGAACATCCAAAAAACTTGGGCATCCCTCCAGAGTTTATCTAACCCAAACAAAACTGGTCTCTAACCTGGAAACTGAGCAAGTGATCCCAAGATGCCAGCTGGACTTGAAGCAAGAGTACTCTCCTGGGTGGTAGTCTCGGACTTGTAGTTTTGGTCTAAGTCAGCAGCCACGAGCCCGAAGGTGATCATTTTATCACCTCATAAAAATGCTGGTGTGAGCCAAGGCTCTGAACACTGGCAAGATTTCATCATTTCCTCGAATGGAAAAACCAGAGGGACACTTTCGTTCCCCTCAGCCAACCTCCTGAGGGTCAGGGCAGCCTGGAGGCAGCCCTGAGCTCCACACGCTGCCAGCGTTGTGTGGCTGAGTGGGAAACGGCTAAAAGGTGGAAATAGCTGCATAAAAAGGGCAAAGCCCTGGTTTTGTGTAAGGTGAGAAGAGGAAAGGCCTAAAGGCAAAATGTGGGGGAGCAGCTAAGGGCACATGGTGGTGACACCCCCGTAGCTGTCCTCTAAGATCTGATAGAGGGGCCAAAAGGAGGAATACGCTTCTTTTCTTTGTCCTCCAAACAAATCATTGACCTAACTCATAGCAGGTGGGTGTTGGGGAATTGACACAAGGTAAAGGCTGGGGATGATCTGCCCAGGGAACCTATGTTTTTTTTTTGTTTGTTTGTTTTTTGGTGAGGGATTTAAAGAAAGCCCTTACAGGAAGGACACAGCCTTGTCCTGCAGCCAGGGCTGTGAGGAGCTTTCTGGTCTCCAGCCCAGCCCAGAAGAGAGGGAACAGAATGAGGAGGTTTCATTCTCTCTGAGGTCAAGGTGAGAGCAGACCACCACGACCACCTGTGTGGGAGCAAGCTTTTGTCCCCCCTCGATCTCATTCAGGTTGTCTTTATTGTTTAAAATGCATGCAAGGGAATTTGGCATCTGTTCTGACAGGAGATAGAGGGGGGGGAAAGACCTTTTTCTGCATCTGTTTGTACATCCTTCACAGTTCTCTTCCATTTGCCTCCTTCCCTCATTGGAGAGCCTAAGGTTGGGAGATGGGGGCCATATGCATCTACAAATTATTTCTTTCTAAACTGGGGTGTAGATACTTTTGTTGCTAGAAGCCTGAAGCTTACTGATGTAAGCTCACCTTGCCCCCAACCAAGGACTGCTACATGATCAACACAACCAGCCTGTAACAGCACTGCAGCTGGACAGGATCAGGCTGCAATAGAAGTGTAATCTAAGTAAAAACACTGGATATGACTGTTTATGGATCTAATAAATTATGCTGAAATTGTGTGGTTATAAATCCAGGCTGTCCAGCAAACCCAACAACTAATTTGTCAGTCGCTCATCTAGCAATCTGACTCTCCGCTGCAATTGCTCAGCATGCAGATAACAAGGTGCCTTACAAATCTCTTGGTTAAATGTCATTTGTTTCAGTGCCATAACATGCTATGGATCATTGCTCACACACAGTAACCCAATTATATTAACCTGTGCAGCAATACGGTGTAATGACATGACATTAATGCGAGCACTTCAGAGGTTTCCAACAATTTGGTCTTTCCTCCAAAGCTTTTTTTTTTTTCCTCCTTGAGCATCTTTCTCCTTCTTTCCTCCCTCCTCCAATGCTAAGAGGCAAAGCAACCTATCTCCCCAAACAAATCTGAAATCATCGTAATTTCCCAAATATCTGAATCTCGCTCACAGCTTGGAAAGTGTGATTGAGCCGTGTTACTTGTTGGAATCTCTCCAAACCAGGAGTATTGCTGTTACTTAGGGTCTGACATCTCTTTGGCATTTTTATAAGAATATCTCTTAAATGCAAACTCTTACATTTTGTTAGAATTGATCATGTGATCCTGCAGTAGCGGGGGAATACAGCACTATTAAAACACAAGCAGGGAGAAAAAAAAAAAGCAAAACAAAACAAATCTACTGCAAGATGCAACTGTTAATATTTTCCAGCATTGGAAAGAAAGCTGGCTAAATATGCTAGCTAGCAAGTCTCGTGGCTGATTTGCCTTCTGTTTGCGTTGCTGTAAAAGGCACTAAATAACCAAATAGAGACAACAAGATAAATTTGAGAAAATCATGTTGTCCAGGCACCTAGACTTCTGGGGGAATGGCATAGCAGTTGGTTAAGGAGGTTATTTTATAATAATGAAGGGAATGGTGTTTTATTTTTTTTTTTTTTTTAGTAAAAGACAAATGGATTTTAAATACTGCTGAAAATCTTCTTTATTCTTATTTTTGAGAGAAAAGAAGAAGACTGCTGCCTTGTTTCACTGGGTGGCACTGAAAAAATCTCCCTAGTGCTACAGAGAGGGAGGAGAGTCAGCAGGCAGTACAGAGAGGGCTGCGGGTCTGACGGAGGAGGTGAAGGATTTACAGCTCTGTGTGCTGGTGGTAGCTGTTTCCCATCATTATGGTGTGGGGGGTGTGGGTCAGATTCTGATCCATCAGTGATGCTTTGCTCCCCAGGTTGTTTGTTGGTGAAGGTGACACAGGGGTGTAATGTGCCCACAGCCTGTGTTCAGAATATGCTCCTATGTTTCTGTGTATTTATGGCTTTTTTTTGGCTTCTGCAGAGAAGGCAAGTAACCCTATTGTAAGCATCAGGCTAAACTTGCTGATATCAGCTAAACCGAGCCTCTTCCTCTAGGAAGAGTTTTAGTAAGTAAAGAAATAAAGAGGCCCATCTATGACAAATCTTACCTGACACAAACATATTTTGATCAGCCCGACACAATCTAGAACAAGCACATCTAAATATTATGAAGAAATATGTGGTGATCAGCTCCAAATACACGGCCTGTAATGTATACTTGCTAAATTCTTTCCATTGTGCTGTTAAATGCATCCAGCTGTCCATACGTTAAAGTTAAATATACTGTACTATAAAACTGAACTGAGAGTGGAAAATATTAAAATAAACCCAGCTATTTGCCTGTTCCCCCTCTCCTTTCCAATCAAGTGTATTTTAGTTGGGGAAGAAGGAGAGTTAGAACAACAATTACTTGGTGTGATGCATGGCAATGGCAGGGGAAGAGGGGAGGGCAAGCGCCAGGGACTGGGAGCAGACCTATCTGCTGAGCTTAAAGAAATTGTTGGGAATATTCTGGGTGACATCAGGGCACAAAGGCTCCTTGTGAGGAGCAAGCAAACCCCTGCCTGGCTGGGTTTGCCATAAAAAGATGTATGGGAGAGGCAGGGAGGGGGTGATGTTGTGGATGAAAGGGAACGATTTGGACAGCTACGATAATTTATCTCACAAAGGGATTAATTAATTAATTTATTTATTTATTTATTGCTTTAGAAGGAACTTCTGGGTCTACTGGCCGCAAAGTATGTCCTAACAGCTGGTTTTGTTCGCTTTCTGATTTGTCATTAGCTGCTATTGAAAAAGGAGAGTGCAACAGCAAGAAGAATGCAAACAGGAACGATTCACAGATCTTACGGGCAGTGCAAGTTGATGTCAAAAGTCCTCAGATCAGAAGAAAATCAAACTGAAAACTCTCTTACCCAGGGCTGGAGGAAGAAGGAAATGATGGAAAAGCAGTTGCTTACAATAAAATAGCGCTTTTTTTCTAAATAACTTTCATCTCATTTTTCTAAGGTAGTGAGGCTTGTGTTGTCCATTTGTCTGACATGCAATTTCCACATTTTATTTTCCCAAATCAGCAAAAAAACAGACACCAAGCACAGTGTTCCCGCTGAAGGAAAGGTACCATTGGGCCGCTTGCCCAGCCAACCAGGCAAAGGATGCGAGAGAGCAGGTTTCACTGGAGATCAAGTCAAAACCTAATATCAAATCTTCCTTTTTCTGCTTTGCTTAGAGCAATGCCACACAGAGAAATGTCTTCTGGGCTCTGCCCCTCCAGAGGCAGCAAGGTCCCAGCTGCCTGGGATGTCCCCAGCAGCCAAAGGATGAGCCCTGCTCCCCCTGCTCCCAGGCTCTCCATTGGACACTTCGTTTCATGGTAGATTTGCCAGGTGTTTGATTATGTGTGCTCATGTTGGCTAACATGCTCATCTAGAAGCACACAGGGAAACACATCTGGATGGCAGAGAGGGGAAATGTGGTTGTGAGCAACAAAATGAACCAGCAGCACAACCCTTACAGCATTCCCCTTCCTGTATGTGTGTGTGTTTACAGATTAAGGTTCATATTTGAACACTCTGAACAAGTGCAGATCAGTTTTGCCCCGCAGTACCTCTCAGTCAGTAACAAACGTTAAACTAAAAAAAGAAAAGAAAAAAAAAAAAAAGCTATTTCAATATGACTTACAACATACCAGATGCTGCTCTGTGATGTTTGAGCTTTATGCTCTGCCTGCATCATACCTGTACAAGTGTATCAGATGCAGGGAGAGTGTCAATACACCATCAGACACATGCACATATAGATCCTGGTGAAGATTAATGATTTTCAGAAAGTATTCAGACCATTAAAGACCATTTGGGAGCCCTGTTTTCAGGCTGAGATTTAAGTACTAGGGTACTAAATCTCATGTACATGTAACAAGACTGAGGTCCATACGCAAAACACAAAAATCGGATGTGGAAGTGGAGTTTTGCTCTACTCTCATGGAATCACATGTTGGTTATATTTGGGTTTATTTATGTATTTATTTATTTCCTTTTGTTTTGGTCACAAAATTCCAGAACTCTTTTTCTGAATGTGATCTTCTGCAAAAATAATATACTACCTATAAACGAGGTTAAACATTACGAGGGAATCCATTTCAACAGCTTTCATATCATAAACAGACCACCACTGAAGACAATGTTCTTCACTCCTGAGGAGGGTGAAAATAATCTCTAGGTTGGCTGCCAGTAGGTCAAGAAGCAGCAGCTTTAAATTACAGCAGGATTTAGATGAAGCACCATGGGCAAGAGCTGAGTGAAGCTCACAGTGCACTTGGGCTCATGCCTTAGCTCGGCATGTGCTGCTGCTCCCTGCTCTGTTGTTATCAACAGCGTGGTCTTCTGCCAGTACCATGAAATAATCCGCTCAGTCCCTGATTATTTAACGCTGTGTGGCTCTCTGGTTGCTGTTTGCCCCTGACAGCCCAGGCAGCAGCTATATAACATATCTGAACCCTGAAGCATGCCTGCCCGGTGGCTCGCTACCAGGTGCAGCCCAACGCTGTGAAGGTCAGGGCCTCCAAGGGTGTCAGTGACAAGAAGGAGACAGTGGAGAAACTTCCAGGGTGCTGGATAAATAGCTGCCTGTACACATGAACATATGGGCACCGAAAGCAGCTCAGTTGTTGAGATTTTGCCAAAAAAGAAGGGAAGGTGGAGGGAGATATTTCTGAGATGAGATGTCCAGCATATATCATTGGCACTTTGCTTTGGCATTTTTTAAAATAGATATCCTTCTGTCACACTGTATTTGAGGTGTACAGGAATAGCTAAACCAAGTCGTGTTAAAATGTCCTAGGATCACACCAGCAATAGCTTTCGTAGCTCCAATGGCCTTAATTCCTTCTCTTGTGTCATGCTCTTGAGATGGGAGTGCAGCGCGCTGCTTGCCAGGTGTCAGCTTTCAGGAGTGTTTGGTATCAGTCTACAACTATCAAAAGGCAAATTAAAGGTGAACCAGAGTAATCTGTGCAGGGGAGATTGTAAATGTGTGAGATAAGAGGGTTTTGAAGCCAGTCCAAGCTGATTCCTCTCTCTCCTTTCTCCCTGGTTTGGGAAAAAAAAAGCTTTCAAAAACTGTGTCTAATATTGTCCCGCAATCAGCATTAATTTTGCTTCTTCTTGCCCATTGATTCCCCTCTGCACAGGTGGGGATTCATAGGATCTCATTTCTTTCCCCTTTCCCATTAGGAGAGATCTTTGTTTTAAAATAAACAAATGAACTTTGCACTTCCAGAGCTGGTTTGGATCCAGTGCTCTCCAACAGGCTCATGGGCAAGCTTCCAGCACCCTTGGGAGAGGAGAAATGCATTGCTTTCCAGCCCAGACACCTGCAGCCAGGTGAACCATCATAGCTTTCCACCCCAGGGAGCCACTGATGCCTGGGAATAGAGGATTTAGCTTTCTGGCTTTGAAGCGTTTCACTCTTGGTTTAGATAGCGGGGCTGCGGTTTTGCACTGAGACACAGAGCAATGCGTGCCCTCTTCATGCAGCGGGGATATGTCTCCTTTGTATCTCCTGCCCACCCACATCAGACGCAGCAAGAGCAAACACTGCCCACACCAACCTGTTGGGATGGGGTTTACAAAAGTGAATGAAGAAGTTTGGTGACTGATTCCCACTGAAAATGCGCAGCAATCGGACATCTGACGACAGCAGCATCCCTTGCAGGGTTAATGGCCTTGCTTCCATTCTTTGCCTTCTCCAGCTTGATGCAATGGATTTACATAAGCTGCAAGAGCCCAACCCATGGCAATCTTTCACCAGCTTTGAAACACTTTTTTTTTTCAGGTCTTGCAGCATTTACTAGAATTAAGTAATTTGACAGAGTAGGGATTTTTGGCCTTTGCTCAGCCAGGAGGTAAATAAAAGCCTGGCTCTCTTTTCTTCTGCTAAGAATAAAATGATGTACTGACAGAGGGCGGGATGCCTGTTCACCTCCATTCACCCCTCCTGTTACTCATTTCCCTTGAAACGAGAGGACTCCCCTGCTCTGCTGCCTTGCTAGGGACCCAACCTGGGAGGTGTGGGCACAGCAGAACGGGGCAAGGTGATGGAAGTGGCAGGAAGACCACGGACCATTTACACCTAGACTGTGAGGGTATCAGAAAGGTGTGCAATTAACACGGTGCTGGCTTTTCCCAGGCCTGCCTCTGCCCTTTGAATGACCTTGGAACAAACATAAACCTATACCTAGACCTAGACCTAGACCTATAGACCTATACACCTGTGCTTACACCAATATCTGCATGCCTCATTTCCCTTCCCATTCCCTCCAGCAATGTCCATTTTATCCCATTGCTAATTTTTATGCTCTACATACAGGGTGAATCTCTGCAGTTTGAAAAAGAAGGTGAGGCCAGAGGCCAAGCGGCAGGGAGTTATTTTGGGATGGTTGTGGTGAAGCCCTGCGGAGTTGGTGCCCATCTGTAAGAAAATACTTTCAGGCTAGGTTTCGGGGGAGCCCATGTGATGGCTGCTAGCAGCCGAGATACCCCGCATCCACCCCGCTGAGCTCCACTGGCAGGAACTGGACACTTGCAAGATGTATTTTTGCCAGCGTAACTTATGATGCCTTGGTGGAGGTCAACATTTGTAAGGAGATGAAACCTCTGATGTACTTAGCTCGGCAGGCAGACTGCCACTGCATACTTCCAGAGCCTTTATAGGGAAGATTAAGATTTCGCTGCTCTTTAATTAGAGAACCAGGGAGCATACAGGTCTATCTGACTGCATCCAAGAGCTTTGAGAGGGAGCCCTTGCTTGTCTCTGAAGCAGGAGCATTTCAAGAGATTTTGTCCTGAACATGCATTCAGAAGTTAGTCCCAAAGCAATTATTAAAGATCCGTTAATGACAACAGATAAACTGGGAGATAAAGATGTGTATGAGCTGTTTTTTCCTGCAATGGTACTATCCAGAGAGAACTTTCTCCCACCATAAACATTTATCTTGCACACAAGGCCCACTGGCCAACTCCCCAGCTATCAGGCTGATTTGCTGCCCTGACTCCAGCAACACTGCACCGACTGCCACCAGCTCCAGACTTAGTGGAGTACACTCAGCAGCTTCGCCCTTCTTGGGTATTCAGGTGCTCCAGGCAACTATCAAACCACCAGTTTACAGCTGTCTTGTGACTGATTTTCAAAGCCTTTTTTTATCCTGCATGAAGTCACTCCTCTATCTTTTAAAAGGGAACTCACCTCTGCAAAGCCTGTTCTTACTTCATTCATGCAAGGGGACCAAGAGGGAAGGAAAAGATGCTGCCACTTCAAAAAAACACAAAAAATAAATATAAATTCCAAGCTGCTCCAATTGGCTGGGGTGTGGATTCCTGCTGTCCTCCTACGCAAGTTTCCTGCCCCTGATGGATGGATTTTGCTCGTCTATTTATTTTGTGGGTGCTTTTGCAGAAACCCGAAGGGAAGCAAGATACAAAAAGAAATGCTGTCACTGGAAAGTTAGTCATTAACAGCCAAGTGTCTCCCTGACAAGACAGAGATGCTGCAGCCTCTCTGAAGTTTGCATGTCATTACAGAAGGATGTTGTGATGTGACAGACACAGGGATTTAAGACAGATCTTTTTCCTGCCCAGGGTCCCCTCTGCTTCTGCAGTGTTTATGTGGGATCACTGAGCTATATCAAGCATTCAGCAGCAAATGCATGCGGAACTGTCCACCTGCATCACCCGTCAAGAAAGATTAAGTTTGCTCTGCACAGCAGCACAGAAATACACCCAGGGCAAAGCAGGACTGCCCCGACAGAGATCTTTCTTTTTCTTTCCCCACTCTTCTCATTAAAACTGTAGGTGGTTGGTGGAAATAGCTTACCTAGCATGGAGACAAATGGCCAAGAGCTAATGAGCTGCAGGAATTCACCCTACTGCGGTTCTAGATAGACTAGTGTTGTGGCGGCACCTTGAAAGTGCTTAAACCACTTTGCTGAATCAGAATTAGATTTAAAACACAGCTCATCTGAAGTATAATGTCCATTACTTTGTACTGTAGCTGCCCCTGAAGGCATAAGCAAAATATCCCATCTCTTTTCTTCCTAAATCCTCATCAGAGCCAGTCACAGACTCACAATGTGATTTAACTGCTGAGGAGATTTGGGAATTCTGTGGTGAGCTGGTTCGCCACTGCTGACCTTGGTTAGCAGCCAGTTAGCCCCAGACCCACAGAAGGGTTTTGCATCACCTGGGAGAGAGCTGGGCATCCCCATCTCCCATAGGAGCTGGACTCAATGATCCTCGAGGGTCCCTTCCAACACATGACATTCTGTGGTCCTATGATTTCGCTGACACCAGCCCCATGGTGTCACTGCCATCCTGCCCTGACCACGCTGGGGCATGCACTGTGGTGGCACGGGCACAGCAGCTGTCAGAAGATTCCCAGGTTTCTTCCCCAAAGACATCACCCCTCAGCAGAGCACCGTCCTTGCCAGGAGCACACCACACTCTTATTTCCAACAAGCCAGCCAGTGCTAGGACATGGAAGCTGCGAAAACAGCACGGAAAGGACAGCTAGGTGATGTCTGGATGTTGTGTGTGCTCTAGGAGAAATCAGCAGCACCCTCTTGAGAAATGCAGGCCAGACTGGCTGCAGCACCAAAAGCAGCTGGCTCTGGCTCTGCCCTGAAAAGCAATCTGGTTCCAGGGATGCTGGGGTGCAAAGATGTGGCTGCTGAGATCCACATGGCATCAGTGGCTCAGGTGAGGAGAAGCCGCTCAGTGCAATGCCGCAGGACTGTCAGCTCATACACTGCTCAGAGGAGCCAAGGAACAGACCTGGGGACATTTTTTCTCAGGGCAAGATCCATTATCTCAAGTAATCTAATCACAGCACATTAATGAAACTAGGCCTAAAAGACTAACCCATAATCAATACCAGAATGCAGTAATATTATGTACCACAGACCTAGCACACCTATTTCACGTTTGATTTCATTTTATAGTACTGTTTTCTCATCTTATACAGAACACCCAAGGAATGACTAACATCTCTTCAGAACTCCAGCAACATTAAAAAGGTCCTTTTTGGTAATATTTCAGTGATGATTCACTACAAGTAGCCATTTAAAAATTTAACACATGACATTTCAGAGCAGAGCTAAAAAAAAAAAAAAAAAAGGGACCTGACTTCAAAGACTGAGCTGCTGCTCCCACAATCAGTGTATTTCTTTCTGCAAGCAGTCCATGACAGAAACAATTTTGTGAAGGGAAGGACAAGCACTTTGCACCAACAGGATGTGCAGAGGGAGGGGAGGAGGCAGGGAGGCTTTTTGTTTGATGCCCTTAATCGTGTTATCTGTAGCGGCATCACAAAGTGGTGCAAGAGCTCCCGGAGCAGGAACAGAAGACTGTGTTTCCTTCATGCCCTTCCTTGAAAGCTGAACCCATCTTTTTCTGTGTCATTGTGCCAAGAGCTGCTTACACAGAGAACATGGATTGCTGGACAGTGATGACAAGCTCAGATACATCACTCCTGCAGCAGAGATGGACACACACAACTTTGCTCCTCATTCATAAGAGACGGATGACTCTCAGGTACCGGGACCACTAATCAAAGAAGAGATCCAAATCATGCTTTTTCTGAAGTCTGCACCTGAAATTTATTTTTCTAGAGTAATTTCATACCTCAGACAAGGTTCATTGTGGGAAACATGGGGCATCTTGGCCCTGAAACTGTTTTTGTACTTGATCAGAGGGAAGAGCTCTTCTTTTGTTCCACATATGTACTTCACTTGCATGTATAATTTTAACCCAACACTCCTATTACACTGAACACTCCAACCCGCAGTATGAAGGCTCACTGTCAGACAATAGCAACCGGTATCAACACACTTAGGTTGATATGAGTGGTTCTGGATACAAACACAGGAATAATGGGATAAGCCTCCTTGCTTCAGCCATGTTGAATCATCCCCCACCAAAAAGCTACCACCAAACTTGACCCTTTTTTTTTTTTTTTTAAAGAAAAAGGCAATTTTTCACATTTTAATAGCTTTCATTCCATGTCTTAATAAATGCATGTTTGTTGATTTGTGTAAGCATGATGTAGGATTCTGCAAATGAATGTAATCTGCAACAAGGGGATAGCTAACCACTAGCTAACACTTTTGAATAATGAATCCCTACTGTATCAGATGGACGCTATTCATAATAATTCCTTGCTTTTCTCATTTTGTCGTGTACAGTAGCGATTAATCAATTTGCAGTGTTATGTCACCCGCAACAAATTGCTAGCACCAAGACAAATTTATTGCTTTATGATAAAAGAACTTGTTTAGGTAGAAATAAATTAAATTTGGGGGTTGTTATTTGAGTTTGATGTTTACATGTATGACCCATGCCGCGCAGGCCGGCAGAGGTAAGGGTATCCAATTATTACTCTGGTGTTCTGAGGATAGTTCAAAGAGCTGCAAAAGCAGATGGCATGTTTGCACAGCTAACAAGTCCTTGAAGAGAGCAAGTCCTCCTGGGTGCTCTCTGTAACTGGATGAGGCTCTTCCCTAGAATTTGGAAGGATTGTCAGGGAGCAGAGGAATGTGCTCAGGGTTTCTTCCATTTTAAGAAGGCTTGGCGCATCTCATTCTGGGGATCTTGGGGAGAAGTGGCTCCCAGGAGCCCAATGAGTGATATATCTGTAGACCCCTTCTGAAGGTGGTGTTGCTTTGTGGGCAGACTGAGCAGCAACAGCTCTGCAGGAAGAGTTCTGCCCACCTCACTCTCACAGCCTCTGGGGATGATCCTGGGGCGCTCAGTGGTGATGCCCAGCCCCAAGGGTGCAAAGGCTGATTAGCTTACATATCACTACCACATTTTTTTTCTTATTTTTAATTCCTTCAACCTTTAACAGGCTCGGATCTCCTGCTCCCCCACAAATCAGCTTATTCTTCCTCACACTTTCTCCTTCCCACTGCCTCAAAAATCACGTTGACTCTTTCTTCCCAGGTTAAGTGCTGCGGTTACTTCTCTTTCTTTGCTTATTTCTTCCACTCTTCACTTTTTCTCATTTCTTGTATTCCTGACCAGGCATTTTCTGTAGCTCTGGATAATGCCTCTCCCCTCCCTGCTGCTCCCTACTAATGTCCTTGTCAGCCTTCCCCTGAATCATCATTGCACCATCCCAGAAGATGTTAACTGAGATTATCCCTCACTGGAACCACAGGGCTGAGAAAAAAATATATCCAAACCCTTCTTCCCCTGCATGCTTTGGTTTGTCAAGGTGACCCAGAGAAAACAGCCCAAGGAGAGGAGAGGAGAGATGTTCCCTGCACTTGCCCCTCTATCTGAGGCAGGTACGCTATGTGAGCATTTGTCCCATAGAGAGAATACACACAGTTCAGACGTTACTGTGGACACTGCCTGAAAAAATAATATACTCCTATAATTCAGGTCAAATTCTACCACTAAATCTGATTTTTACCAGGTTTGGAGAGTTTCTCCAGATTTTTGCTGGTGTAAGTAGTCTCAAAGGGTTCTAACGTTACTCAGTGACAGCACAGTAATGGTCTATTAATTAGCCAGTTTCAATCAACACCCGCAGTGCAATTTTATTGCCCGTGACAGCAACCAGCCTTTGATAGCAATCTGCCCTCAGAATCAGGTGAGGGAGCTTTCACGCTTGCTGAACAGTCATCATCTCCAACAATACCTTAAGAAATCAAGTGGTATTTCATAAAGCTTTCTCACAATCAAATATTCCTGAATCAGGGATTAAAGAAGAAAAATCCCAAACAAGCCAAATAACTTTTTTTTTTTTTTTTTTTTTTTTTTTTTT